>JACCIC010000371.1:0-67500 GCA_018907035.1 Sycobia sp. Sy_11
TGTATTTATATGCTCACGTATACGGAGGCAAGCGCGCTTCCTACTCGTATAAGACCTCCCCCCTACACCCAACCCACGTTTTTTTTTATCTTCACCTTTTGTATGTAGGTTATTGTCTGGCTCTGACACTATGGAAGCTCTATACCTCCATTATTCTGCTTTACTGGTTTAAATCCAGAAACGAATTTGAGAAGAAAGAAGGAGATGGAGGATGAGGGCGAGAGACGAAACGTGGACGTACTTGCTGGATTGGATAATAAAAAAAAAAAAAAAAAAAAAAAAACACATCCAACCGCGATCCCGCGCGGCTTTCGATGAGATTTTTAGAAAAATTTATGACTTTCAGGGGGAGATTGGATTTAACCTGGAGAAGTTGAAGGTGAGGCGGTTGAACGTTTTTAGGTTGAAGAGTATACGGATAAATTCTATTTCGATTGTCTAACTCTCAGCAATGTAATACTTTGGAATTATATTCTATAAAATTTACCGGTGAAACTGACGTATCAAATAATAAATTTATTTAAATAACGATATAAGAAAATTCACAAGTAAATTTAGATTTCCTAATTGCGCAAGTATATTTTTCGCTCAGTACATCGTCAGGTTATGAAATATTACGCTCGAGACAATTGTAAAAACGCGTAAATCGAGTAGGTGAATATTTTTAATACATTATACTATTTGCGTTTAGCTTCTTCTTACGTCAAGTAAAATATTACCCTTAGTAACTTTATAAGTGCGCAATAATTGCCTTTTTTATACCTCTAAGAATAGTCTTGCTAATGAGCCCGGCAAGCGGCTCGGGACGAAACACAGCGCAATAACATTTTCACAGTTACGTGAGAGAATTTTGAATTTTAAGACAGATTCTTCGCGCGCATTTTGGAACGAATTTTTTTCCCTTATCATATTTAATTTCACTCATCGTTCGCCGAATTGGAATGAATTTTATTCACTGCGCATTCAACTGTTCAGCCGTAATATTTAAGATTGATTTGCACACGCGCAACATAATGGAATAACGATCGCATATAATACGCCTTAAATTCAATGCGTATCTAGGATAATAAGCGGTGGAATAAAATGAAATGTACATAGAAACGGCGCTTTTATCGACTATGGCGTGATAATTGAAATATAAATTTTTAATCGATTTCGGAACTTCGCGTTTCATTATATAGAACTTAATGGATCACAATAGACGAAATATTATTAATAAGGCTATAATCGGGCAATATCGAAATAAAGCCAGCGAATCGGGAAAACTTATAGATATATGCGGGATATACGATACATACTCGTATTAGGGTATATATTATTAAAATTAAAAAATTAAAAATTAATAAAATTAAAAAATAAAAATCGAGTTCATTTTCCAACGTATAATTGATGATAACTAAATTCAAGGATTAATATCATTGATCCTAAACGAATATAATTACGAAACAATAGAACCATCGTTTAAAGAAAAAAGCTACTCATTTAACACAATCAAGCCAAACTCGCTCGAAGTTAACAGTCACGAAAGCTCGACTTTGGGTTGATCTTTCTCTCTCTCTCTCTCTCACACACACACACACACACACACACAACACACACACACACACACACACACACATATACTCTCGCATATCCGGCGCTCTTCCCATGCCCAACCATAAATCTGAGATCTTCATGTCTATGCCAGACGTAAGCACGTGTGCTCGTGCAAAACAGACAAGATCGCGACGCACATGTTCGGAGATGGGCCCCGCCGCCCCGCGTCATGTCCAAAGGCCACATAATCGCCCGACATCACAAGCAGGCATTCGGCGCATCCCAGCCATTCGTGCCGTCAGTCCGATTGTTTGTGCCAGACTCGCGGTGTTATTCATACGGTCAGTCAAAGTCCCCCGTTCATGTGAATCGTCAGCGGTTCAAGGCAGTTCTTATATTAGCCGTTGATCTTTTTCTCCTAGAATTTATCTTGTCTTTATTTTGCTCGAATAGACTCCCAAGTGGTTGACGACCGCCTTTTTTTTTTTTTTTCTTTTGTATTTTTTTTCGCGCTTTTCCCCGTGCCCTGGCTCGTTTCCTTCGCCCCCCGCCCCCCCCAACATTTTCTCAACTTATTTTTTATATTTATAGTGTTTACTTTTTGTTATATGTGGTGTTTAGTATTTCAGCCACCACGATCCGTGATTCCATTTCACATACTATTTTCCTCTCATGTGTGTCCAACAGCCTTTGAAATTTTCGCTGTTTTGTTGGATCACACCACCCATGCGCCGTGTTCGAGATGACTCTCTCGCATCCTTCGACAAAGTTCTCCACAGCTTGTCAGCCCGCCTGCATCTTGCCATCTGTAATCTTCTTTTTTTTCTACGCCTGAGACCAGGCTCTCACAACTTCCCTCCTCGCACCCCACCCCGGCCGGTCGTCGATATTGTGACGTCAACTATTTCAGCGACTGACCTCTAGATGTTTTTTGTATCTTTCTCTTCGTTTAATTCTATCGGTCTCATTAGGCCACAGCATACTTGACACCCTTTGTTTTTCTACTAGTCCTGAGTCTTGGGCTTTTAACGGGACACATTTCCTGTTCTATCGTCCGGTGCGAGGATTTGCTTGGTTACCTTTTCCTTTTTCTGATTTTTAACTCTTCGCATTCTTCATCGTCCGCGCGAATCTCCCGAGGATACTCCTCTGTTTTACCTTATCCTGCTCGATTTACAATTAACGGCATTGTGTGCTTTATTTTTGTCAGTTCTTATTGCCGGTGCGCGGCGGACCCTCACCCCGCGCGACTGCGCCGGCTCTCGAGGAATTCGAGTTGGTTTTTCGAGGGGAGAAAGAGCTTTGTGCCGGCGAGTTCAGTATCCTACTTATATAGATATATTAATCAATATATCCATAATATATATAATATATAGCGGCACCCCACGGTGCCCACCCGTACACCCATTAGCCCGATCGCATGCTATCGCAAACCTGTTTAATCCATATTCTTATCTTTGCCTTGATCTTGTAAGGCGGACAGCTTCTGAAGCAGGATTCCGTTTGGCCGAATGCACCTGATTGTTAGCTTGGATCCCGTACTATATTATGAATACCTATATATATTATTATTATATATATATATTATATATATATATATATATATAGATATCAGAAGCGAGCGAGCCGCGGGCATTGATTTCCGCCCCCTTCGACCGGGTCGGAGGGGTGGTTACGGGACACGAAACCAAAGGAGGCATGGAAACGTCGAAGATGAAATCTTGATTAAAAAGGACAGTTCGCAAATAGTTCAAGGGGGAAGAAATGAGAAGATCGATCTTTCATATATGTATATATTTATAAATAAATATATATATATATATATATATATATATACATATACTTCTATTTCTCACCCGCCCACCCTTCAACCCGAGTGAGAGAGGAAGGTGATAGAGGGGGAGAGAGGGGGTGCACCGGAGGGAGCCGGCGTATCGTGGCCGTGCGATCGCGGTCTCGTCGAAAACGACCTCAACCCCTGCCAGCCGCCGTGCCCCCGGGCCAAGGTATTACGCAGGCGGCTGCGATAGTGTAGCGCGCGCGACGAAAATGCGCCGGGCTCGATCTCCGCTATAACGCTATGCGGCCTGCAGCGGCTCCTTATCGGTGCGACGAGACGTTTCTCTTTAGATACGGGAAAATTGAAAATGCTCCCTCGCGCGCTGCTTCTTAGCTGGTAGATATTATATATATATATATATATATATATATATATATATATATATATATATATATATATACCAGCTGTGCCAAATGAGCCGGCAATTCGCCATGTGGTTCACGCCCTGCCGCAGCAAGCGGAATATTATTTCGATTAAAGTTGCGCATCAGGCAAGTCCGCCAATATATATATATATATATATATATATATTCACAATTAGTCCGGTATTATAATAGAACTTTCAAAAGAGAGAGAGAGAGAGAGAGAGAGAGAGGGATAGGGCAAAAAAATATATTATATAATTCGGTAATCCGTATATATAACTTAGTCTTTTATGTGCACAGTAACATAATGCGCATATATATATATATATATATATATATAGTCAATCGGTCCTGCGGATTGAACAAGCAATTTGGCTTTCGAAGGAGGAAGTCGAACTTCGATCACAAATTACATTAACAAATGCTCGAATCTTACGATCCTTGCTCCTCGTGCACGCCAATGCGAGATCCTGTATATTCTTTTTCGCGTCGTATTACATATATATTCCTATTCGTGATAAAGATATTCCATTAAAATGCGAATGAAAATGAGGCAAACTCTCCGCCTTTCTCTCATCGTGCAGCCAAAGGGAATTTTCCAAATGCCGTTGTGTAAAAGCATTGTAAAATTAAAAAAAAAAAAAAAAAAAAAAAAAAAAAAAAAAAAATTACATTATTTCAGCGTCATCGTTAGAATTACCGTAAAATGTATCGTAACTGAAACAGGTGTATATTGATAACCAGCTTAGGAACCTTTATAAAATACTACTATGATCTACCCATTAAAGTTTGGCCGTTACGCTAGACTCGGAGTCTATTGGCAAACTTCCTTCTCAAATTCGTGAATAGTTCGAGAACAGTTCGATCTCGCTCCGTGCAGCAACGAACGAGCCGTCGCGCTCTCTCGAGCTCGCGCACCTGGTGGCGCGGACCCTCGCATTCCTACCGCCGTGATCATTCTCACCTGGACCGTATCGATCGATGTCGCGCGTTAAAACCGCGCGAAACTCCGGCGTTGGCGCGCGACAACGGATCTATTTCGGCGGCCGCAGGTTCCGTCCGGCGCGGCGGTCGTTTCCGCTTTGGGTGGGGGGGGGAGGGGGCACGACGCGGCGGTCTGCCCGGCATTGCGGGGCAAATTACTTCGGCCGCGTCGTTTCCAGACACATCGGCGTGGCGACGACATCAATTTTTGATCGAGTCGTTCCGCCCGTCGCACCAGCGACGGTTGCCAATTAATAATCGAAAAGGTCAACTCTTTGGAACTCGATGAAATTTCCACCGCTGGGCCTAGTCTTAATTTATCACATTCTCGGCCCGTTTACTCTCCTTTGCTCTGTATTAATGCTACACACGCGCATAACTCTCTAAGTTTGATCAAATGTTTGCCTTGGCAGATTGTAATGGCAATTCTGACGAATTTAAAGCGATATTTCTGCACGCGCGCATAAACGAACCGCAATTCATGGTAACACAACTGCGCTACCTCGACGATAAGATCGACAATTGAAATCGCTATAATTTCACCGCCCCTTATTATTCTTTGCGTGATATCGAAACCGTCGATATCGCCAATACATTTGCACATTTATTCCTCGCCAGTCCCCGTCCGATTTCGTAACTCGACGAAGGGGGGAAAAAAAGCCAAGATCCAAACATACGTATGTCTATATATGTTTAAAATCACAAGAGTTTCCGGGACGAGGTGGTAAGTTTCGCGCAGGGTTCGAATAAAAATGGAAAGTTTTCAAATTATATACAAAACAAACAGCCGCGGCCAAGGGTAAACGCGGAAGGGAAGTTTTATCGTGCTCGGGCGTTAACGAAAAGGAACGCGGTTGGAGGGGGGGGGAGGGGAAGAAAAAAAATCAGCTAAATCAAATCCGCCCCCTCCCCCCGAACCCGGAACCCGGGCGATCTCATCAGCGTAAAAGCTCGAGAACCTCCGTCCTCCCTCTCCTCCAGTCTGCCTCCGCGTACGAGTACAGAATGGCGACCAAGCTAAACAGTGAATTTCCATCTTCAAACAATTCTTCTCGGGCTCTTTTGGCCCCTGAACTATTCTGATAGTGTGGTGCGTGCGTGCGCGTGTTTCTGCGCGCGAAACAGCCGTAGCGGTGCTTTCGCGGCTCTTTCGTATTTATGTATACGCGCGACTAAAAGGCAAAGAAATCCGCCAGGAGCCGTGGAGGCCGTATTATAAAGCGTCGACTGAGCGGTAAAGGCTGCTCACGATTCGCGGTGCCTGCAGCGCGCGCATTCATATATATACAGTCATGTACGTAGTAGTCTAAAGGGGCCATGTTTCTAAGATGATGAATAGGATTTAAAAATTCTTTTAAGATCTGTGTCCTTAAAATTGGCCTTTCGTTAAACAATTCTATACAATACATCAAGACGTAAGAACGCATTACTGCCTTCAATAAATAGGTGGCGACCTGCAAATTTTTACGTATCATCTTCGTCTGTCGCTACCGTCGGGTATAGCTAGATCCTAGCGAGATGTATATAGTATAATCAGCGATATCGATACTTTTTCTAGTTATGCAAAACATAGTGTTGTGCAAGTTATTTAAGCTATTGATTCTTGTACTTTGTCCAGATTTTCGGAGAACTTTTTATCAATGACCTTCATTTTGCATAATATAGTACTTCGCAGTTGCGTATCATCCATGCGAGCGATCAATAGGTCCATAAAAAGTTCGTTTGTTATCTAGTCAAATATAATCTCAGTGTATGTGCATTTATAAAGCACAGTTTCTATCTCTGTACATTTTACTTTCATAGTAACATAAGTACTACGCAT
The DNA here is from genome assembly GCA_018907035.1 of Sycobia sp. Sy_11. Lineage (NCBI taxonomy): Eukaryota > Metazoa > Arthropoda > Insecta > Hymenoptera > Epichrysomallidae > Sycobia > Sycobia sp. Sy_11. Next base: position 6,548 of record JACCIC010000371.1, read on the forward strand.
ACATTCGTTGGTTGTACAATGAAATGCAAGCAGAAAATATTTTACGTGATGATAATAATAAAATGATAAATGATAACCGGAAAATATAGATCGTAGAGCGAGGGAGGTCGGTAGAAGAAAATCTGTTGGTTTTCTGAGAGCTCTGATCCTATCCTGAATATTATATATAAATATATATATATATATATATATATATATATATATATATATATACGGAGAAAATCACATCGGATCCGTGTGTATAAAATTAGGATTTTCGCGATAGTCATTTTCTCGTTATACGGTGAAACACGCGACGCTCTAATTAAGTACCGTTAGAGCTGTCTGGATATTGGTATTGCGCAACGAATATATATATATATATATATATATATATATATATATATATATATCCTCTAGTTATGCAATTGCGGAGTGGATGGAGAGGGTTGGGTCGGAGAATCCGCCCTGGAGAGAGGACCATACACTCTACAGCAGAGTATGTACTGGAAAATTAAGTGCCCATCCACCCTTTGTGAGGATGAAATTTTCGGGAAAGAGAGACAGAGACGGAAATAGAGAGACAGAGAGAGATAGAGAGAGCGAGAGAGAGCGACAGGGAGAGAAGGAGAGAGGACGGAAGAGAAGGGTCAGAAAGCTGATTTCGAGCGAGAGAAGGACGTCGAAATTGTCTAGCCTTGTTGCGGCAAATTTAGATGATAATGAGAGATAGTGTATGGATATATATATATATATATATATATATATATATATATATATATATGTATGTATATACAATCCCAAACATGTACACATACACAGAAAGGAAGGAACTTATCGGAGGCGGGGAGACAGGCGGTGAGCGTTGGTGCAGAGAGGAAAATATAATATGCAGAAGCGATGGAAGCTCTTCTCTTTTTTCCGCGACGATCGCGTCGTAAAAATTACCGACGGCACGCGTGAGCTCCCCCCTCCCCCTCCCATACCTCAGGCAACTGTAAATTTTACGGTACTCGTGCGTCGTCGCCGCTGCATATTGAAAAATTGAGAGAAACGCGCGCGCGCGTGCAGAAAGAGAGAGAGAGAGAGAGAGAGAGAGAGAGAGAGACGGAGTGCTTTTATGATTTCTTTCGTATAATAGAGCGCCGACCGTTCGACCCGCGCGTCGCTCGTGCCTCGATCATGCTTGTTCCGTTGAAAGCAAAGAATGACACAGGTGAACGCAGGTCCCGTTCTCCCTCCTAGCAAATTAATAAAGTTAAGAGAACTTAAATAAAATAATAATAATAATAATAACAATAAGAACAATGGGAAGAGAAAATATCGCAGTTTTTCTTCTCTACCCGTCGTTTGGCCCGAGTTTTAGGGATGCGCATTCCACGAGCACTGTAAAAAGCGATCTTAAATTTTAAAAACCCCCCCCACAAATAATTCGCTCTCTCCGCTTTTCGTTCGTTACGCCTATACGACAAAATTATCCACGGCCTTCTTTTACAGCGCGGACGCCCGCGCCCGCGCACTAAAAAGTTTTTAGAGCGCCAAAATTATTATGGGCGCAATATAGGGACCCGCGAACTTTTCGAGAGTCATATTGCATTCATTCATTTGAAAGCCATTAAAATTATACATGCCTTAAAAACCGAGACAGTGGTTGGGGGAGAGGGAGTGGAGCATCCCGCCTTGATTAAAGTTTAAATATATACGCTCGCAAAGTTGAGAAACTCGCCGCTGAAAATTATTTAATTTATTCAAAAATTGTTTTGCTCCGCGGAAATTTAAATATCAACAAATTTAATTTAAGTTTGCGAAAGTCATTTAAGTTTATACAATCAATCGGGGCGAAAATGTGCTCTGGATTTTCGAAGTAAGGCTGAAAACAATTTCGCACATATATATTTAGATATACACAGACGAAGAACTCTTTATGATGGAGGTTAAGGGGTTGAACTCTGTATTAACCAAGATGGCAAATACTGCATAAAAGAAAATTCCAAAAACTGAAATGAAGGATACAAACAATGGCGTCTTTTAAGGAAGTTGAAGCATTCTCCACTTTATCATTGATCACCTTGTAAATATTATACGATCTACGTAATTATACGTATGTACATTATTCGATACACTTTGTATATTGAAAATGTCGTCGTCATACGGTTTGTCCAACGCTCTGGTTTTTCATCAATCGCAACAGTCGAAGATGGAGAAAACAGAGTCGAACGCGCGCTCGACAGTTTAAAAAGCTCGAGAGAAGAAAAAGGTCGCGCGTATTATATTCACGATTTGCCAAGGTTCGTAGACGACAGCTATATATTGATCTCCTTCGAATCAAATCAATGCAAACACGGAGCGCGCAACAACAGCCAAAAAGGATAGTAGGAGAAAGAGGAGTGGGGGGGGGGAGGAAAAGTCCTCCGCGGGTGACACATCGCCGCGAGTCCGGGATGAAAACTTCCCGAATCTCGGTCCCTCGAACTTTGCTCGAGGAGCGAATCCTTATGCGCGAGGCGCAGCCCCCCTCCCCCCTCCCCATACCCCTTTGAATTTCCCCATACATTATATATAAGACTCGGTAAATTTTGCGCAAAGTGAAAAAGGTAGGATTGCGGGTAGGGGTAGGGGTAGGGCGGACAGGCGAATACCGAGTACAAAGGAAGAGAAAGGGGACTTCTTTGTTTCCGTCGCCCTTCCAACCCCGGCCCTGTCGCCTCTGCCCCGGAGGCAGAGCGAGTTCGTAGCGCTTCTCTCGGCGCGTTTCCAAAGTTCGCGGCGAGCGAGTAGTACATGGGTGTAATATATAAGGACCCGGAGCAATTTAATAAAGTCAATTGCCTTCCGCTTCTTCTTCTTCACCCCCCCCCCCACGCCGGCGCGACCGCGTAGCGAGACCAAGTCGGATTGAAGAGAGGGAGGGATAGGCGAATTGAAGGTTATAAACGCAGTTTCGAGGACGTCGATGGCAGAGGCGCAGGCGCATGTACGCGCGCATATATACAATAGACAGACTTATGAGAGAGACTGTTTGAGAATGAGAGTTTTGAAGGCGAAGCGGGGAGCCGGAACACCCTTGTGGATATAGTTAACGGTTGGGCGCGATCTATTGGGTTAACTTTATATATATATATATATACATGCATGTATGTATACATTAGAAATCCAATGCGAAAGATTGCGTTTAATGCGCGACTCATTGTTCGAGAGCGAATGCGCGACCGCCGCAGCCGTCGCCATCGCCGCCGCCGCGCTCATTATACGCGACGAGCGGCTTCGTTTGGACTAATGAGAAATGTTTACAACTATTGTAAAATTTTGTAATATTTCGCTGTAAGCGCGACATAGTTTTGTGGAGCGGCGCTTCTGGAATCTATACAGTTATTGTTTTTCAGGGTTGAGAGAAAGTGTATCGATACGCGCGTATTTCTAATTTCTCGGTTCGTTTCATTATGTACATTTCATTTTATTGTTCCACTTTTTTTCATGAGTTTGATGAAAAAAATTTTTTACAAGTGTACAATGATTATCTTGAGATTTAATTAAAAAAAAAAAAAAAAAAAAAAGGATTCAAATAAAGCAGTAGCTTTTTACTACAAAGTATTCATCCTTCTGCTTCAATGTTTAGGCATTAAAAGCCGTGTAGAAACAACAAAAGTTCCAAAAAGAAAAAAAGGTCATTAAAGACCCTCCGCGAAATGGCACAGTCCCCATATAACCATAACGCGCCTTTCCGAAAATTACCATCCTAGCCCGAGCCGCGGAATCGTGCTCGAGCTTTCCAACGGCTCTCGTTCGATTCGAAAGCCGAATCTCGCGAGTTTGGCAATTTCAACATCCTCCGCAACCCCCCCCCCACCCACCGCGTATATTCGGATCGTTCGACCGTTGCCAAGTTACCTCGCCCCGATTCTCCGACTCTCCAGGTTCTCCAAGCCCCGGACGCTCCAAACCATCGGGCAGACCATCCGTACGGCCTATGGCAGACAATACACGAATTTACGGTCACGGCGGCGCGTTTTTTTTTTTTTTTTTTTTTTTGGACAGTGAAATCGGGCTTGATGACCGAAAATTATAAAATATATATATAATCACCCCGTATCAAAGCTCCGCGGTGCGTAAAAAGCGGGCCCATTTTCATCGTACGATATCCAATTATTTTCGACAGACTTGCCGGTAATGCGGGACACGTTTCTCTCTTGCTTAACTTTCGTCGATGAGCCTGAATCTAATAATTATAGAAACATCTGGATATTCTATTATCAAACATTTACGCAGAAATGGCGATTTTATCATTTGTGCGTAAACGAAGCATATATTTCGTACATTCTTTAATGTACACGATAATAATTGCCAATTTTCCCCTTTTGACGCCATAAATTAATTAATAACAATTACAAACGGAATCCGAAAAACTGCAATTATATTTCTCACGTTCAAATATTTACTCAACTTGAAATACACCTCGCACAGCTAACGAGTGATAGACACGTCGAATATTGAGTAAAAAAAAATGGCGAAACGTTAAAATAATTTCGATTACCGCAAAGATACGTGCGTAGTGCTGCGTTATAATTGAAACGGGTAAAATTGATACTTCTGCTTCCAGAGCCGTATGATCCCAATGCAATGCCTGCTTGCAAGTTATTTACGCCCGAACAAAATCGGCGTCGCGGCAATAATATAATCACCTTTCGTCACGGTTGTACGGGCGCAAGAGTGACATTAACCGAGAGCGATAATCTTATATACATGTCCAACGTAATGACCCCCCTCCCCCCGACGTAATCAATTATACGACATTTCTATTTCTATTCCACGGTCCCGTAGAAATGCCACCCTCACCGGCGCTGGCGCTTCCTGTAATTTGAAAAGCAAATGGCTGGCTGCGGCTATTCAGAAATCCTCCCCGCATTTGGCACTATCCTATGTGTATGCGTATGTGTATAGTTATATATATATATATATATATATATATATATATATATATATATACATACAAGCAGCAATAGCTGTTCAGAGAGCGCTCAACCATGCGTCACGGCACGGAGTACCCATCGAGCCTTTGAGCGCTTTACAGAGGATAGAGAGTCGGTCTCTCTCTCTCTCGCTCCCTCCTTCCCTCCCTCTCGTTAGGGGTGCATTCGAAAAATCAAATTTGGCGAAGGCACGGCAGTGTCGGTGGGGGAGTTGGAGAGTTGGGGGGGGGGGAGCTTCGCGCGCCTTCGTATAGTGACGCGCGAGAGTTTCTCCCGTGCCCGAGCGTGGAATTCAAGCGGCCGCGCGGGACGCGAATCGCAATTATCCGCACATTTAATTTGCGCATATAAGCGTGCCGGCGCATTTACGAGGGAAAGGGGGGGGTCTTTTTTTTAACGGTATGGAGGAGAGATGGAGGAGAGATAGAGGGAGATAGAGAGCGAGGACAAAGAGCATTGAAATTTGTATATGACGTTCCGTGTACGCGGTGGGGTGAGAGAGAGGGAGAGCAAGGGAGATAGAGAGGTATCTATACAAGCACTTCATCTGCATGATCATCTCTTGCACTCTGTAGAGTACAAACTCCATATATATATATCGCCATTTATTTATTTCGTTCTTTAACAATATACGAACCGATGAAGTGCTTATAATCTGTATATCCCCATAAACAATTATAAAATAAAAGGATTGATCAAAAAATTAAAGATACTGGTATCATATATTCGAAATAAGGTGAATTGCTTAAAATTAAATGTGTAACTTCACTAGATCGATGTATCTACACTAAAATTGATAATTTAAACAAGAGCTGGCAACATGGTTAAATCAATGAATCGATACAACGAATTTGAGATGCCGTGCGGATTCCACTAATTTTTTCTAAGTTCTAGAGGTTGCTGACTTATTATGATACGTCTTAAGAAGTTCCATAATTTTCTTAATCCATCTATACGAGAAAAACAAAAACAAAAAAAAAATCATAGAGTGACTCCTTATATTAAAGTACTCCTGCATTTCTCAGCGAGTATCAAGTGCAGAACATCTATGGTAGTTCACGCGCGGGACGTCCCTCGGAGCTGCCTCGCGTGCGACGCCTATCGCCCCCTCCCCCCACCAAGCGACCAAAGCGAGCACCATTTCCACCGTGATCATTGGCAAAAGGCAATGCGGCGACAGCTCCGATTCGGACGTTGTGCTAGCGGAAGCGCCTTCGTTGCCGTGAACGCCGCTGCTCGGTGGAAATCGCACCCGATCACTGACAATCGGTGTTTGGGGAACGCGACGCGCGACCCGTCGATATCGAGTATATAGATATATATATAGAGCGACACGCGGACGAGGAGCCACGCGGCTCGGCAAATGCGGGATTTCGGAAAATTCGCTGAGAAGCTGCGCGCGGCGATTCTAATCCCATGCCCCGGCGTTGACTGTATTACTGTATCCCCCTGCCCCCCTTCTCCTCATCGCGCCGATAGTTTCTCCGCGTTGAAGATTTCTTTAATTATGCAACCTCCACCTATTCCCCCACTCTCCACCTCCCGCCGCCGCCGCCGCTCGTATACATATAATGACGGGTCTACGGTGCGCGTATATATACGGGCGCGCGGGCGCCCGAGGAATTTTCCCCGATAATCCCGAGATTCCTCGATGCCTTGATATTTTAGATTACTGAGCTTGGCTTGCGTAACGCACTTTCCTTTCTCTGACGATGTAGGTGGTATTATATATAATACATTGGCGTTTCGTACATATATATATATATATATATTACAGTCTAAACGTATTGTCTGAAAAAGCATTGTTTCGAACAACTGCTTAGAGCCGATTACAGGACTTTGACGGGTCTTGCTTAAAATAAGAGCTACACAATGAGATAAAGTAGACGAAAAAAAAAGATGAAGCGTAGATGTTTTCTAAAGCGAATAATTGAAATTAATCGTCCATCCAATGTTATGTTACCTACCAATCGAGTAAAAAATGCTCCTACGAAAAAACATTTCGCGCATTCGCCTCTTGGATTTACGTTTATTTTAAATCGCTGCAGAACTTAAAGCAAATTCGTCAACTGGCACAGAAATTCGAATGTTTTATAGAATTTTTTGGATGCTGTAATATTTGACTGCTTGATTATTTCAAAATCCTCTCGCACCAACGAATAAACATTTCTATTAAACAAAATCAAGGACAATTCACTGTTTTCGTAGAATATTATTTAAAAAAGTAGTAAATTTTTAACGGTAAAATCTGACATCGACGGTCGCTTAAAAAGATATCGAAAATATTATTGTTATAATGTTAAAAGCGCAGTAATGTTAATGATGGTAATAATAATGATAATAATAATCGCATGTACAGCCACATTATTATTTTAACATCGAGCTTGCAGACGTAATTTTTAATTTATTAACGAAATGTCCGAAATCCGCATCGGCGGACACCGACGAGCCCTATGTAATAATGATTATTCGCATCATCGAGCTCTGTCACGCGTACGCACTGAATCGACAATGCGGAAGTCCGAATGCCCGCGTCAGGCGAATAAAGCCGGCTCATTGACGCGGGCAATTTTTCATTAAAAGCTCCTCGCTCGTCGCGACATTACGACGCTGTAATAGGCGCAGGATGGGGGGGGGGTAGAGGCGACGGGAGATGAGGAAGAGGGGGGGGAAGGAGATACAAATACGCTCGAATTGAATAGAATCATCATGCGGACGTATAAAGTGGTGACTCACCTCGCGTGGACGGATGGTTCATGAGAATTGCCAGGGGACACTCGTCGTCGTCGAGAATGTAGTCCTGATGCGCGTTTCCGTTCGCATTTTCTCCGTTGACCTGCGAAACAAAGAAAGAAAGCGTTCGTGTTACATGGGCATACACGTTACAGTGCCAGAGGTGATTCCATTGTTCTAAGCGGTCGTTTGTTTTTTTTTGTTTTTTTTTATGTTTAGGCGTGCTATAGAAATTCACGGGTAACGAGAGGGGAGCCTCTGCATTAAACGAGAAAAACAAAGTGTGTGTGTGTGTGCTTTTTTTATCTTATTTATAAAAGTAAAGAGCTAAATAGAGAAGGACAGAGGAAGGACTAACGAAGACTCTGGATATATTAAATTTGGCCGTTGGCCAACGGTTTTTAGTCTGTTCGGCGGATTTTATTAAAATCAGTGCCACCGCCCGTCCCGCCCCCACCCCCCGCAAGCAAAACCTTTTTTGCATACTTTTGTACGAGACCACGATAAATTTAGCCTTATTATTCAAATGTCCCCTCCTTCCCCCAACCCTCTCGATTTTCCACTCTCTCGTTGGCTCCTCACCGTCCACGAATAAAAAAAAAAAAAAAAAAAAAAAAAACACCACGCGAAATATTATACGCTAAGCGCGAAAACATTCGAGAAACAATCGAAGTTAGAGGGGCGAGACCCGTGGCATTTGCGTTCGGCCGAAAATCCATCGACGGCGCGCGCGCGCGCGATTTTCGCGAAGCTCTGAGCACGAAAAAAAAAACCCCACCCCCACCATACAGGCGCTGCACGTGTACGCGCTTGCACCCCGGCATTCGTCGGCACGGCGCGGACTGCTCGAGGGTGACCGCGCCGACCGAACCTGCCGGATTAAAATTAAATTACAACATTAGAATGAGAATCGAGGGGAGAATTTCTGCCGAGCTGCGCGGTCTCGATTTTAATCAAAGTTCCCGCCGTCCACCGCCCGGCCGTGCCTCTCGCGTCGCAAACGAGCGGGCGCGCAATATTACTCCTCCTCACCCTCCCCCTCCCGCGCCCCCTAACCCCCGGGAAATTATTCACGCGGGCTCTCGTCCGACTCGTCGCTGACGCGTCCGCGTCGTCGTGCCGCTTTATCATCGCGCGCGCACGGGAGAGAACGCGAGGATTCTCGCAATGCGGCCGCGCCGCGCATCTCCAGGATCATTTCGGCGAGCCTTCAACCTGATCGTCGTGGCGAATTCACAAGGCGAAAGTTCCGCGTGCACAATTTCCAAAACAGCCGATTTCCGACGGTATCAGTATCGTATCCTCGTCTGGGCGCGATGGCGGGGGGGAGGGGGGGGAGGAGAACTACTTCCTCGCAGCGCGTCACGTTCCGCGGCGCGCGACGACCGCCAAGCTCCCGCCGCCCCCATCGCGAGGAAATCCCAAAATCCCGGATAAAGCTCTCCCATGGACGGTCGAGCCAGGACCGGTCCTCTTCGCTGTCTCCGGGGGCTACGTGCGAGAGAAACACGCCCCCCTCCCCCTCGGACCCCTTTGCGATAGAACCTTACACAGAGCGCGATATATATATATATATATATATATATATATATACACATATGTTACACATAGAGAAGAGAGAGTGAGAGAGCAAGTATATATGTACATGCATCCTAGAGCATTTGGCCCTCTATAATGAACGTCGACCAGAGCTCGACCTTACCGACGAGCTTCCGGCAGGGCAGGAACCGCCGCGGCGCTGCGGCCGCCGCCAGCGCGATGTCGCGAGGGAGAGCTTTTTTCGAGCCGACGACGCGCGCCTGCCTTATCGAGCGCGCCGCCCGAGCCGCGCGCGGGAATCCCCGAAGCTTTCGACGATTTTCAAACGCCCGAAGCACGTGTCCCCGCGCGCGCCGTGGGCATGTAAATGCGTCGCGTTCGCGCAACTCTCTCCCTACTACCTCTCTCTCTCTCTCTCTCTCTCTCCCTCTCGCACCCCCCCCCCCATCGCACGCCCAACGTAACGTTGACGCGTCGCGTCGCGCCGCTCCTTGAACCGTTACGGTCGGGTCTCGCGAATGGATTACGTAAATTAGCGGCTGCTTTAAATGCCCGACAATCATTCCCCCGCCCCAGCCCCCTCGTTACTTAGTTTATCTATGGCCTTTTGGAAACGAACAAATCCGAGCGCCGCATTTATAAAGGACGATTTCACTTTGAGCACTCGTATTTTTTGTCTCTTCTGTTTGAGCGGCTTTTTTATTTTTATCGACAATATTACAAAAGAGCCACGCAAACAAAGCCCGACTCGCTTTGATTCTTCCTCTCTATCTCTCTCTCTCTCTCTCTCTCTCTCTCTCTCTCTCTCTCTTCTCTGTCTGTACACACTCTGTACGTATACACATATTGATTGTATTACAATACAACAGTTTTCTTTGAGTTGGACTTATTTTTGTGCATAAAGTTCAACAAACGGTTCTCACTTTCTCAAAAATTCTTTTTCGCGTGTACAACAAAATTTTCCTCGCCTACTTCGTATAAAGTATACATATAAATATTGAAAGACTCTTCAAATTCGGTTCAGTTACCGAATTTGGAAGTAGAAAACTCGTATCCCATTGAAATTTTCTGCTTTTTATTTAAATTTATTTCACCAGATGTTACAGCGTATTTTTTTCAATTATTTATAAATTAATGATATTTATAACAATAGCGCATGTGGAATTTTGGGCGGATTACTGTACTAATTTTATTTACACAAGCATTAGTAATTACAAAAAAAGCTTCGTGCGTTTGAATATTCGTATAGTGCATCATAGAACAAAGATTGGTACCTACTGTTACTACAAATGAAATTTCAATCTATATCATTCGTCCGTATTTATTAACTTTTACACCGTTCTCGCTACTTATTTCTTCTTTCATGCGATCAATGTAAAAGCTTTCTACATTGCAACTGCGCGAATGGAGCAATTGTCCCGAAACGCCGTTGTTTATATGAATTCGCGAAATTACAATAATAATTAACGTTAGTTATCATAACGTTAAAAAAAAAGTATAATACGCGAAAAATAATAAAAAGTGAAAAGAAAAAAATGATAATCATATTAATATCTAGCTGCAGCTCTAATTTTCCTTAATTTGCATATACACGCGGCGCTGTATCTTAACATCTTTATTCAAAGGACTATGCGCAACCCTTCCAGAAAATTAGTTTCGAACCCCCCTTTCCCCCCGCCCCACTGTCGTCCCTGCCACGTGCGCTAAAACTTTGCGTACAAGATTACTGCGTCATGCACTTTAAAGGGACCTTAATATTACGGGAAATCTGAAAATGTCAGCGCTCGAAAGATAAGACTGAGAGATCAAAACGCTTCGGGACTCTCTCTCTATAGTTAAGAAATTTTGCCTCTTTCGTTTTTCTCTCTAAACAGCAAGGGAAAAAAAAACAAATCTGTACAGCATGCAAAAGCTCATACGACGCGCGGGGCTACGTTGCGTACGTGCACGTTTATACGCTACATGTTGCTTGCATACGCGGTGTATATAATGCAGTAGTTAGCCATATTCCGAAACTGTCGGCCGTTTTGCCCCTCGCCCCCCCCCCTCACCGTTTCCGCCTTATCGCGGAAAAGAGCCCGGGCGTTTCTGAACTTTCGGAATGCCCGTAGGTATACGGAAAACTGAGGCGTTACGTTTATTATTCAGTGGCGGAGGGCGGGGCGAGGGCAGTTGCTAAAGTGAATTTAGAAACAAAAATTAAATATATATATATATATATATATATATATATATATATATAAGATTTAATATCAGCAAATCGAATGATAAAACTATCAAGCCGAGTCTCCAAGTTTTGGCGAAGGTTGCCAACAAAGGAAAATTGCTACATATTCATATATAATTACGTTCTTTTCCATCTTCAATATTGTTTTTCCTTAACAAAAAATTTTTTTTGCCTCTTTAACCTTTAAGACCATATTTTCTTTATATCATGCTTTCCGGTTCTTCCGCATTCATTCGCAAAACAAAGGATCCGCGCTCGGAATCTAATCTCCAAGTCCCGCGAAAAACCAAAGAGGCCCGCGTGGATTTTATCGAAAAGCCAATAACAGCTCAGCGGGCCGCGTTGCACGCGAAGTATATATATATATATATATATATATATATATATATATATATATATATATAGAGTTATTGATATCTTTTCTTTGGCCGCTCATCGATAACCGCGCGAGCGAGAGCTCAGTATAGACATATTTACAGAGCGGACGGCAGTAAATAAAAAAAAAAAAAAAAAAAAAAAACACGTCTCCATGGAGAAGAGAGCCGCCCACCTGCACCGCGGCGCCGCCACGGAGACTTTAATGCCCCCCCCCCACTCCCCTCGATCCGATGGTAACTCGTGGTGGAGTACGGGGGAAAGGACGGGGCGGTGGAGGACGTCGACGACGAGCCCCAAGGGCCCGGCGTGAAACGACTCGAAAATTGGAAAACGAGCTACTTATATAGATAGACGAGGGAGGGGGCGGGGGGTGTGGGGGGAAAAAATTCACCGCCAAGACGCGCCGCGAGAGGAAGAAGCTCCGCGGGAGAAGGAGCTTAAGCGAGTAACTAGATAATGCGGCTCTCTGTATAAAGCATCGGCGAGGCACTTAATCAGCGCGCGGGCCGTATCGATCAACCCGACCCCCCCACGCCCCTTTCCACCCCCGGTTGGTGGCACTTAAAAGCTCCCTCGACGTTCGAACTGTATCCGTGCACGCTCGCACGCTCGCACACACACATACACACGGGCGCACACACACGTATAAAAATACATAGGCAACTCACCTGAACCAGGCAGTACTGCTGGGGATCGACCTTGTCGAGGCCGTACTTGGCCAGCATCTCGCGCACGACCTGCGCGGCCGAGTCCCTGATGCTGAGCAGCAGCGTCTTGTACGGCACGTCCTTGCAGAGGGCCTCGCCGTAGATCTTGAGGGTGCCGCCCGTGTCCGGGCCGCCGTCCTTGCTGCGGAACTGCTGGAGCTTGCGCTCGAGCTTCTGCTGTCGGCGCCGGCGCATCACCGCCTCCGGGTTCGAGATGCTGCGCGTGAAGCTCGTCTCCGGCAGTTCTGCGGGATGGTGGTGGAGGGGGGAGGAGGAGGGAGGGAGGGTGGACCGAGGAAAAAGAGAGAAGAAAAAACGAATGGAACGAGAATTAGTCGTCTGTTTCATTATACGTGCGCGCGTATCTGTGGCATTTCACAGATGTGGCGCGCGGCCATCGCGGAAGGCCCGAGAGCTTTTCGAGCTTGCGCCTTAATGGAAAGGGGAACTTTATACCGTCCGCAATCACGATTAATTTGGAACGAGGGGGCAGCGCGATGCGGGCTCGGCGCGGAACTTAACGCTTCCTTGGTTGTTTTTGTTGTTTTTTTTTTGTTTCTTTTTGTTTTTTTTTTTTACGAGCGCCAATGACTATGCCGTCGAACTTTCTTCTATCTCTACATAGCTCTCTCACTCTCTTTCGTTCTCCGTGCCGTGAGTCGTTTTTTTATCGTCCACGTCATTATCTATCCTTTCAGTTTCGTTTTTTGTTTTTTGTTTTTATTGCGCGCTACTAATAAATTATCGAGAATACAGTTTTAACGCACTGACTCACTACGAATAATTCTTAGTATTGTGTCTAATGTTTCATTGACAATCTATCACGTCGTACATTGAACTCAGTTAATATCGTGGCTAGTTAAATAATTTCGCTGAATTAATTATTTACATGATTATTATTGCTATATTACATGTATTTTGGTGACTTTTATTTTCTGACAAAATTTAATAATTTTACACTAGTATAAAAGTAGACATGCGTCTATATAACTATCTATCAATCTATCTATCTATCTAGTTGCCTCTCCCGCTCCCTCAGAAAATAATTCGTAGACAAGCGAAACAGTCACAGCTCGATGTAAATTGGCCAATGCTCGCGTGGCAGGATGGGCGCGCGCGCGCTCTTTATTGTGCGCCACATATTTCGTTCGAGTCGTTTATGCAAATGTAAGCATCGCGGCTAAAACAACGACCGCATTTCTTTCCCTCCCTCCCTCCCTCCCTCCATCCCTCTCGGTCTCTCGGCGCGCGCGCGCGCCTCGTTAACTCGGTGAAAACTAAATGAGTGAATTTTTATACTCGCCATTCGCCAAGTTTTTCAAATTGCTTTTAATAAGCGAGGCTTTCGAAGTATTTATTTTTATTTTAGTTTTTTTTTTTTCTTTTTCAGGAAACCTTGAGTGATAAACGCGTGGCTCTGCCGCCAGGGGCTTCTTTGCCGAGCGCTTTGAAGTGGGTTTGATTGAGAGAAAAAAAACGTAGAGAGAAGAGAAAAAAGAGCAGAAAAAAAAATAGAAGGTCAGGGAAATTGCACGGGCATTCGCTATGGTAAATTATTTCAAGCGAGCTTATAACTCTTTACCAGTCATAAACGAATACTCATAGTGTTCCATCCGCGGTTATACGATACTTTAGCTAACAATCGAATATATTTCGAGAGAGAGAAAGTTTGCACACAATGCATGTAGTGGTTAACTGAGCATCTTTCAAATACTTCTTTACAATATATTTCTGTATAAACAAATTTAACATGGACATTAATTCCCCTTACATTCCAAGAATAGTAGCTTTAAATATTATGTGAAATTCGCCCAGGTAAGTGCAATTGATTAGACAATGATAATGAAACAAATGAGCCTTCTAATAGAAATTAATATGCACAAACTAGATAATATTGTCAATTGTAAAATTGAAAAAGCTACGAAATTATTTTCCGAACGTAAAATAGATACTTTTCCCAATCGATTATTCGCGAATCGTAGGAAGAAATTTTTTGTAACTGTTCTTAATTCTATATTTAAAGGGATCATAATATAAGTTTGCTGGCGTTTATATTGAAACGTAAATCTATAAGTCTGGAAATGAATGAAAAGTATTGAATTTGAAATCGGCTGAAATTATAAATTTTATCGTGGAGGAAATTTGATGAAATCGAAGAAATAAATGCCTCTCCCATTTCGATTCTTATAAAATATTTTGTCCTTATTATTAAGAACGCTGTCTTATGTTTATCATATCACAAAAATGCGTTGAAAAATCACTGTAGACGTAGTTCGAGCAATTACCGAGAGAAGACTATGATATTAAATAAATTCTTAAATAAGTGGAAGAAAAATATACTTGGACGGGAACACAAGCAGATACAGATAGATAGGCAGCTTGCTCGGCGGTTAGGCCTATTATTCAAAGAGCGCGATAAGTAACTGAGGACGTAGGTAGAATTAATCGTACACCTATATTATTATTATTGTTGTTGTTATTGTCGTCGTTGTTATTATTACACGTTCGTTGCGCGCCGCTTTGTCGATACGCAAAAATTCCGGGTGATGAAAAAACGCTGCCGTTTTAAACTGCCACATTATTTCGTCACTGGCTATTAAACTAAAGTTGCCCCGTTCACGAAGGACATGCGTGGTCTCGCGCGCGCCCGCTTACCGAAAGAGCGATTCGCAGGAGAGAAGCGTTGTCGATTTAAATAATTCAAGCCTCTCACGTTCTCTGGCTCTTAGAAATCGGTATGTATGTGTATATACAAAGACCCTATAAAGGCCGCTAAGCGAAGTATATATACTGAAATTAATCCCCCCTCTTAAGTTTAAGGCGAGTCACGCCGATCCGGTACATCCGACCGCGCTCTAGCGCGCGAAGAGCGCCGAAGGAGAGTTAGGAATCTAAACAGATCCGCCCCGCCCCCCCGCCTCGCTAAGATCCTCGGCTAAGCACTGTAATACTCGAACGAAATCTTAATTTTTCTCTCGCTCTCTCTGTCTACCTCTCTCTTTCGATCCTCCGCGGCTTAAAGCTCTCGCCGCACTCCGTATAACTTTGCGCGCTCCTCGGGGAAATGCGAAAGATACTCAGGGAGAGAGGGATATGCTCCGAGGCCGCGCGCGCGCGTCGTATACACAAAGAGCATAGGATAAAGAGCCACATCGGAGTGGGGTATCGCGAGTGATATGTATATATATATATATATATATATATATATATACCGAAATGGGCTGCGAAGGTATGCGAGATCGAGCGGAGCGCATAGCAATGGGAGCGAGCGCGACACGGGGCGCTGGCCCACCGCCCCGCGGCACAACAGATTTAGGAGAGATTATCGATCGGCCGCGCGCCGGCTCCTGGCAACCGCAGGCCGGCTAATCGATGCCGCCCCCCCCCCGCCTCCCCCAATGGCCGACCCTCGCCGAGCCGAGGCGCCGGCATCGCCGAAAGGCCAACGAGCGATCAGCCCGCGAAGACGTTCGTCGCGCGCGGGCGCGACGGAGGATCGGGGCCCCTCGCGGGCGGGACGACGCGTCGAGCGAGCGCCGAAGGAATCAGGGTGGATTTTAGGACGGGAGGAGCGGAGGCCGAGCGACGGACGTCGAGTTATCGCGGCGGTGTACGCGCGCCCGCAAAATCAGTCGAGCTTATTCGACTGTTTTTTTCATTCGTTATCCCGTCCTTCTTTTTGTTTTAATTTCACGCCTCGACGGTCTTTTTTGTCGAGTGCTGGCAGTCCTATATATATATATATATATATATATATATATATATATATATATATATATATATATGTATACGAATTAGACGATCACGATAGGCAAAGACAGGCAGAGAGAGAAAGAGAGAGAGAGAGAGAGACAGAGAGAGAGAGAGAGAGAGAGAGTAGCGGGCAAACTAATGGCTTTTCAACGATTTCCCCGACGATGACATAAAGCTAATAATAATAATAATACCAAGGACAATTGTCGAAGTTGCGCGAATGCGGGATGATTCGGAAATTAAAAGGAGCCGATTTTTCTTATTACCGAGCGATAAAACGAGTAAAGCCGTGGCTAAAAACGCTTCATTGAGCGCCGGCCTCCCGCTCCTCGCATAAATTATCCCGTGCCCCGACCGTACGAAAGCTTAAAGCTCGAGCATTTGCGGATCAGCGTATAATCCATAATAGATACGTGTGCGTAAAGCGTACCGCCGACCGAGCGAGAGGGTCCGAATAAACTTTCGCCGTGTCGGCTCTACTCTACGAGTGTATATATATATACGGCTATAGGTTCAATAAATTTTGAAAGCTCCCTCGCGATTTTGCGCGGGAATCGCGTCGAAATTAAAATCAACATTGACTTACTTATCGCGTGATGCAGAGCTAAAGCTTGCGCGAGCGCGCGTGTTACCATGTATACCTGTATACATTACGACCGAGATCCTGCCCGCGCGCATCAACGAAAGACTTTCCTGACGTATATACGTATAGATGTATATAATGCCGCTCAAACAATACTCCATCAGACTTATTGGCCTCTCTCGCATATATATATATATATATATATATATATATATACACATACATACATACACACGTATATATGTATGTATATAAGTATAGTGCTCCGTCAGCAAATGTGGCTGTCGGGAATTCTGACCAATGAGACGGATTGGGCTAAATCCTATCTACACGCGCGTGTAATCGTTGCGATTCGTACCTACATATATACATACATAGGAGACAATGCTTCGACCTGAATCTGTTATTTTTTTGCGTTAAAATTTTTGTATAAAGCAATAGGTCATTTAGATACAAATATAATTAGTTAAGCTGTACTACAAGCTTTAGCTGGCGAGCTTATTGTAACTCAGTGTGGCATCGATAAGTTTTTTTCAAACTACATATTCTGACTTGCGCCATTTAGAAAGAAGAAAGAAAAGTGACTATCAGAAATGAATTCTGATAGTAACTTTTTTTGCCAACTGTTGAAGCAATATAATTGAAAATTAAAAATGTATAGATATAGCAGGCTGATATCCGTATGCATGTCTGTAGAAAAAAACGATTAAAAAAAAATTTATAATACGGCAAAATGCTTTGCGTCTCAATGTATAATAACAACAACTGGCAATAATAATAATACTGATCTAAGAAAATGTCATTTATTTCGGCTTTGGCACGTTCAACGATCGTTAGTGTAGAAAAATAGCGTTAGATTATACTGCTCGACTTTCGAACAAACTGCTGATCTCGTATGACGTTTGTTTTTCTCGTTTTCTCTTTCTTCCTTCTCTGCTTATCAAGACGATCGTTAAATAAAAACTTTCATTTTAATTTTCCACATTATTGCGGATTATTATATTATTATGGACCGACGGGAAACGGCTTTTGGCGAGTTTCATCGCTTTAAACTTCATCGTATTAGTTTTTTCTTTAAACGTTCTTATTCACCTTTGCTCTTTCTATTCTTTAATAAGCCTTCATAACTTATGCCACCTTTATACGTATAATATTATAAGAAATGTATCGCAAAACTCGTTTAATTAAAAATATTCGTGACAAGAATATAAATCCAAAAATGTACGGAAGAAGTACTGAGTGTACGAACTTTGTGATAAACGTCCACGACTCCTATTAAAATGTAATTCATATGATATTATACATACTATATATATATATATATATATATACATATATATATACACACAGAAAATTTATATATACACCAACAGCGAATGACAGTGACGTTTAAAACGCAGCGCGCGCGCGCTCGATATTCCCTCACGATACTATATGTGGGTGTTCTTAAAAATGATTAAACCTGCCGGCGCAGACGAAAGAGAGGCACGTTGCAAATGGAAAAATATATAATTTTACGCTCGGTTTCGGCGCGCTTGCGTCACGGAGAAATTTTGAAATCGTTCGATGGATGATATTTTTCAAGGCAACTGGCAGTATAAAACAAATAAGAGAAAGAAAGAAAGAAAGAAAGAAAGAAAGAAAATAATAATAGTAAATAAAGTGGTAAATATTTTAATACGCTGGAAAATACTGCTCAGGAGATAGAAAGAAGTCAAGATATTTATTTCACATGCTACACCGCAGCTCGAAACGTAACGCTTATTATACGTCACAAAATAACGTTCTATAAATTTTTGCGGATCACCTTTTGTGCGCGTGTGTAGTGTACACACACACACATATATACACATAGGAATGAAAAGGAGAATAAAAATCATTGAATCCTCTGCAAGTTTGATTTATCTCCGTTACATTGTCGTACTCGGATGTACTTGTACGATATATATATATATGTATATATTGTCGCGACGGCTATTTTTGCTCCCTCTTTGATCGTTAAAGGACTTAACGAGTCGGAAGGCACGGAGTCGACGCATCATTAGTCGTTGAGAAACGGGGTCATCCAACGCGTAACGAATTGCATGTATATCTGCACGTGTAATATAAACTTAGCTCCTTTCTTTCTCGCTCAATTTAAGATATCACTGTGTATACTCTGCATACCACACACATATAGTATATTATATTGGGTGTGTGTTTCTGTGTATGTGTGTAAGCAGATATAAATGTATATACCTAACATCTTCGGAAACTAACGATCCTCATTAAGCTGTCGCGTGCATATGTACGCGGCGTGAATAGCGCTCGATGCCGTACTTCTCCATGACGCCAGCTTTATAATTAGTTATATCCGTTACCAATCCTCCCTCCCCCCCCTCCCCGTACGTCTCTTCCATATCTCGGAAATACCGAGAGCGCGAGAAAGAGGAATCGATGCCAATCATAGCGGCGTGAGGGCGGAGGGGGGAGGGGGGTCACCGACTGAACCGCGCCACAGCTTTATTACAATAGACGCCGCGAAACCTCACGGGGCGCGCCTCGGTCGCTCGCTCGCTCGCTCCTTTATCAATCCCGGCGACACATGCCTTAGATAAGATAAGACGAACGGGCGCGGATGTAATATATCGATGATGTACGTACGTTATTAGTACACGTATACACGTGCGGGTGACACGTGACGGGTCATTAAAATAACGCAGCAGATTAGCAGAGCGTAATTGTCAGGCGCGCGTGGGCGCGAAATATTTACCTGTGTAGAGCTTCTCGGCGACCCCGTTCTGATCGAGCGGCGCCGCGTTCTCGTCCTGCTCGCTCGCGCTCTTCAGCCGGCTGAGCTTCTCCTGCTTCTTCATCTGCTTCTTCTCGCGTTTGCTCAGCTTGCGCCTGAAGCTCGATGCCTCGGCGAAGCCGACGCCCTGGGCGTTGGTCTTGTCGTCGATGCGTCGCAGGAGGAAGCGGCCCTCGCGGTCGTCGATGTGCCAGTTCAGCTGGACGAGCAGGGGCTTCTCCTCGAGGCCGAGCTTGCGCTCCTCTGCGGGATGATGGTTTTGTTTTTATTTATTTATTTACATTTTTTTTTTTTATTTTTCAGCTAATAAATTCTAGATTGTACGCGTACGAAGAATAATAGCGGTTTAATGTGTATATAATTTTTTGCGATCTAGCGTTGACATAATACATTTAGTCCCCAAGAGATTTTTTTATTTAAGATGGATTGTACAGTCTTTTTCTTCTAAAATCAAGAAATTAAACAGACTATATCACCCTCGTCTGAGAAAGTTGCCGATCAAAGTATAAAAAAAAAAAAAAAAAAAATAAGAGAGAATTGGTCGAATCCCGCGTGTCTCGTGCAATTTTCATTCCTTAACTGACATTAGGTTTTTTCTTCCTTAACAGAAAAATAATTCTTCGATCAAACGGAATAACTGTACAGTTAGATACTGAGCTCAATTTTAGATTCATGTCCTGAAATTCGATGGATCGACTACGGGCACCCAGTACCGCTGCGATAATGGTGGGAAAATCGAAAAAAGAAATGAGAGAAATACAAAGTTTGTATATACAAGTTTGTATATATAAGAGAGAAATACAAAGTTTGTATATATACAACAATGTTTTTCTCATACTGCTCGTAGATTTCATTAATACCATCTCGAGATATTAAATATCAACCTAATTATGCATTATAAATAAAATTCAGAAACTAACTTTACGCAGAACTTTATTATAAGAATAAATTTTGATACTCTTTTAAATTAAGCACTGAAATATATCGATGGCTTATCACGAACTAAATTAAGAATCTCTAAATTAAGAATCTCGAATTCAGATTCTCTAAATTAAGATTCTCGGATTCTTTCTCTAAATTAAGAATCTGGAATTCAGAATGGCACTTATCTCGCGTTTGCGAGCAATTGACGTGAAAAATCCTCGCAACCAACGTACCTCACCCGTTGAGCATAATGAGCAAGATTTTTGGAATGTTCGCTCATAGCTCGATGAAATTATTTATTAAAAAGAACCTTTAGTTTGAAACAAATAAGAAAATCAAGTATTGGGCTTTCGACTTTATCTTTTATTAAGGACTTTCTTTCGAAATGAAATTGTCGACATTTTTGTGTAAATGTTTCTCTCGCTGGTAAATTTCGCGTGAAAGTAGCTTATGTATCTGAAGTATGCAACATGGCCGAAGTGACAGTCTGAGGGCCATCCCTTTTTGGATATATATATATATATAAGTAACTCTGAACGTATGGGATCCGAAGGATTTCCAAAGTTACAAAGTTATATAGTTCTTTTTTTCATCTTCGAGAAATCGATAACGTGTCAAACTTCTTGATAGATTTCAGGAAAAATTCAAAAAAAAAAAAAAAAAAAAAAAAAAGAACGAAAAGAAAAGAAAAGGAAAAAGGTATTTCTGACGGTAACATTTTTATAACGCGGTAGAAACTTCAAAGATGTATATTTACCAGCGTATAGAAGAAATGCTGGCAGAGCTTATACTTACACAAAAGAGAGAGAGAGAGATATTTCAGATCAAATGTATTTGTAATGCAGGCTGAAGTAACAAGGCGACGGAAAGAATAAAATAATAATATACTTTGGAAAATAATTATTATACCATTAAAGGTAGTTGATATTGACTAAATTATATAAAAGTAGAATATTTCCTAGACAGACGAAACAATAAATCCTTAACCAAACCGGAATCTCTTTATACATCTTGTATTCTTCAAAGCTAAATACCGCGAGCGCATAAGTGACATAATATCCGTCGTATATATGTGCGCGCGCGTATAAAAAAAAAAAACGCCTTCGTACACGATGCCGAGGAGCGTTTTAAAGCAGCGCTCGTATACAACGACAAAACTGTCGCGCCGGCATTTTCTCTCTCTCTCTCTCTCTCTCTCTCTCTCTCTCTCTCTTTGTTGTAACGAAGAGCGTGCAAAGGCGGAGAGTCTTTTCATTCGTTTATTTTCTGCCGATAGACCGTGTATAAACGATAATTGCGGCGTGATATCGTGTTCTGGAATGCGCGAACGAGACCGTTTTCCACTAAGGGGATGAGTGTTATATTATTACAACTGCTCTTGTCGCGCGCCCACACACACACACATACATACACGCGCAAACATACCAACAAAAGGCAAAAAATAACGAATAAAGGGATTTGAAAAGATGCCATTATTGTATAGATAAATATCCGATGAAAAGCACTCGAATCACTGCTCTGAGTTACAATCAAAGAGAATTCAATTCGAGCAAATCGATAGGCTATATACAGAACATTTAAATAGGAGGATAATGATCTTCGGATATATATATAAATTGCAGAGTCTGCGCTTAAGGACAATATACTTGAAAGTCTTTGAAATGCGACCCAACACTTGGAAAACTAAATATCCATGATCATAATAAAAATCTCAAGCAATAATTTAAATATATATATATATATATAGCAGCTACTGCCTTAAATCCGCCTGAGACGAATTGCAGTCGATTACGCGTTTCATCGAGTTTTATCGAGCGCCCGCAGCAGGCGGAGGTAGAGCGGAGCGGCACAAGGGTGCATTGCCTCGGCCGCCGCGCTCCCATGCTTTATTCTCGGATAGAAAATCGAAATGCCCCCCCCCTCCGCACCACCCACCCACCCCCCGTCTCGTTCCCTCCTGCGGGCTGTTTTTAAACAACGATGAGCGAGCTCGCGCTTCTGCACGCTAATGGCGCGCGAGTGTGACCGAGGCTTTGCCTAAAAAAAAAAAAAAAAAATCCGCCGTCCTCCCCCGCCCCTGGCGCTCCGACACTCGGCAATATTTATAAACGTGACGTTTCTTCCGAGGCCGATCGTCGAGTTCGTCTAAAAGTGGCCCGGGTCGCGGAATCGATTTCGCCTCGGGATTCCTTGCGACGCGGGCCGGAGTTAATGAAAATACGAGACAGTGTCGGGGCAACGAGTACGCGGCCCCGGGTACGTTTCGGTGAAAAAGAATTCGTTTAACGAGCGCGCGGGGAAACGACGAGATGAGCGTTGCTGACCCTTCATCCCTCTTTCCACCCCCTCCCACTCGCCCCTTTAAACACGCGTCATAAACGAAGGAAATTCCGGCACTGTCTCGGGTGTCAGGTTCATTTCGAAAGGATTATAAAAGTTTCGAGAGCTCGCTCTCTCTCTCTCTCTCCTTTCCACCCGAATGCATTAAAATCCTCCCTCTTACTGCGACGGATATGTACCCCTTAAATCTTCTTGGACTTCAGATACCGTGATCCGATATTTTATCATCTGCTAAGCAAAACAAAAAAAAAAAAAAAAAAAAAAAATATAGACTGACGAAAAAGCAAAAACAAGACTGATCCTATTACTGTTTAAAATGCGCACGAAATGTTTACTTTTTTGTCGGATTCTTCTTTTTTTTTTTTTTTTTTTTATTGTTTTATTTTGAACCTTCATCCGAACAAAAGGGGACGTCCATTAAAATATCGTATAATACGAAAACGGCTTTGTTTAAACAGCTTCGATCGATGCTCGCGAGTGAGACGTTGAGCGACTTGTTTTTATACAAAAGAGCCTTTCGTAATATTCGCGTCGAAAACGAACCTTTACTTCGGTGATTATTTAAAAGTCCGCCTCGAACTTCGGGGCAATTTGCACTGGCCGTAAAATAGACGTTAACAAACTGTACGCACAGGACTCGGTGAGATAGACACTGGCCGCGCTCGGGAAATAACGGAGGAAAGGGCAGATTTTTACATTACTTCTCAAAGCGCTCGGAACTTCGTTAAGAACGGAGTTAATTAATCGAAAGGCTTGGGGCGCACGCGCGCGGACACTTTATCGAGTGAAGCGCGAGCGACGGCTGTACTTTAACTTTTCTATATAGGCACGCGCAATGATTTCAATTGTGTACGGTCGAAAAAACGCTCTGTGTTATTGTGCAAAAAAAATTTTGAATTTCGCGTGCGACAATGTTGAACGCAATGCAATTGTTTTGCTATCATTACGGGATTTATTATTATTCGTAAACAAAAAAAAAAAAAAAAAAAAAAAACAAACAAACGACAACAGAGCATTTAATTGAAAATCTAACGAGGCAACGTTTGCTCATCGGCCATTGTCAATGCGTCAAGCATTGTGCTGCGTCGAGCACAGAGGTCGACGGCGAATGATCGATACGCCAACTATGAATGAAACGCGCAAGAAGAAATAAATTAAACACAATGCAAAATAATTAATTTCGTAGCGACAGAAGACATTTGTTTTGTCACTCTGCTTCGAGCTCCCTTTTTTTTTCCTCCGCTTTTGCCTCTCGAAAATTACCTTCTGTTTTGTTTTTACCCAGCTGCAGAAATCACATTGTAAATTTATTCGTGCCGAAAGTTTTTCTTCACTCGGCCGAAGCTGTTAAGAGAAGAAAAACGGATTTGAGTTTAAAAATCTAAGAAAGAAAGAGAGATAGAGAGAGAGAGAGAGAGAGAGAAGAACGAAAAAACGTACTGCACATTCGTATTCGTATTCTCTCGAAAATCTAAAGGAGCTTGAAAATTTTTACTCCTTGAAACGGCGACCGTGAAAAATTAATCGGATCACACGGTCGAGAATCACTTTGCCCCAACTGCATTTTGTTCGAAGATTTAAAAAAAAAAAAAAAAAAAAAAAACAATATTAGTCTTTGGCAGAGGATTGTCTTTAATCATCTTTTACGAAAAGACGACAAAATCCTCACGCGAAATTCTGGATTTACGATTCTTTCGAATTTACAAGGGGGGGGGGGAGGTTTACGTTATGTAAAATGTAGCTATTTATTAGACTAAGATGAAGAACTATCAGTACTCAAATTCTACTGTTAATGTTAAAGTTCTATTATTCAAATTATTGAATTAATTAAAATCGGCGAAACTGAATTAGAGGAGAGGTGTTCCCACTCGTTCGCACCGGCAAAATACAAATATTATTATTCACTTTGGCGAGTGATTTATTCACTTCCGTGAAAGGATCGCTGAAAGCACTCTCCGAGAGAGAGAGAGAGAGAGAGAGAGCGCTAATCCACTCGCCCGTGACTCGGCCAATTTTGGACATTACGAAGTGCAGAGATTTTATTTGCATCGAGATAATGGGTAAAAATGTTTCGGAGGCATCGGCGGAAATTTCGTAAACGGGTGAGGGCGTGGAGAGTTTCGTTTTCAGTATTATCAACCAATTACAATGCTCAACGAGCAATGCAGTATATATATAAGAATACATCTTCCAAGTCGAATGATTCATTGATGAGTCAGAGCAATGTGATGCGGATTGCTGATTAATACGCATATGTATATATATATAAGCATTATATAATTAAATCAATAAAAATACTCGCCGCCGTCTCGTCCGCTAACGTAAGATAATAATAAAAAAGGATAATGCCAGATATATACTAAGTATATAAGCGCTTTTGCAAGGTATAGAAATAATTAATTGCAATAAAGTTTGATCCTCCCCCCTTCCCTCCTCAGATAGGCGTCTCGAAGAAGAAGACCCCGAGAGCCTTTCTCAATATAAACGCTGCTCAGATATGCCATGTTAATAACAGTATTTATAACCACTGCGTAAGTATTCCAAACCCCTCTCCGATTGCTTTCAAAAGAAAAAAAAAACCAATAAACAATAAACGAACGTCCCGCACTTACCTCCGTTCTCGTGGATCTCGTAAAGCGCGTACTCCGGCACCGAGAGCATCCGCATGTCCGGTCGGAACTTCTCGATGAGGGTCTCGATCACGGCCTGGGTCGTCGCGTCCGAGGCCACCCTTATGCACTTAGTCGCCACCTTCTGGCCGCTGTCCTGGAAGTAGAACCGCATCACCCCGTGGAACTCGAGGTCCTGCGGCAGATCGGAGAAAGCAAAAAATCCCCCCATTAATCGAATTTCCAAGCAGAGACGTGGGGTGCAGATTTTCGTTATTTTTCTTTTTTATTTTTTCTGATTTTTCGGATTTTTTTACAGACGCGATATTACGAAAAGATTTTGTAAATAAGCAAAGACAGTTAGTTAGGTATTGTACGGAAAAAATAGTTTTAGATGGTATAATCTATCCGATTTATAATCGGTCCCTGACCGGTTTGGGGCGGGGGCGGGGGGGGGGTCGCAGCTTGCAAATACGTCAATTTTCGGGGCGAGGGGGCCGCTCGAATCGCCCCCCCCCCCACTGACGAAATTAATTTTAATTCCGATAATTCAGAATTTCGAAATTTTCGACTGGACGAGGACTGTGCCGAGCGCGTGGAGAGGGGCGCTGTTCGAAAAATCATCACGGCCTTGCGCGGAGAGATTTCGCGTGGGCGACGAGGGTAAAGCGAGCGGGGTAAGGGGTTGAAAAGCGCCGGGTAGAGGGGGCGAACGGCGGGAGCACGCAGCAGCTCGAGCATCGGACGAGCTCGTTAGACGTATAGTATATATGTATATAGGAGACGCGCGCGCGCTCGCGCACTATCTGCCAGCTAATGAAATTCGAATAATAACCATGAGAGGGGTGGGGGGGGGGTGGAGGCGGCGACACGCGCCCCCGGGGGGATCAGCCCGACACGTGTTCCCCCGGCGTCGAAACAGTCTCTCGCCCTCCCCCCTCCACACACACACACACACACATACACAGGCTGATAACACGCCGCTCCTCTCTGTTCCCGGGGTTCCTTTTCCCTTCCCTGCGTCCTCGTCTGCTCTCTGCTTTTCACTCCGCGAAGCGTGCCACGCATCACCTCTCGCAAGGGAGAGAGAGAGAGAGAGAAAGCGCGCGCACAGCTCGTTATTCCGATCGACTAATTGACTGAAAAAGTTGGCCGCGCGCGTTACCTTTTTAAATGGGTGGCGGGGGGGGGGGTAGACGACGAGAGGGTGGGGCGCAGGGACGCTAACGAGTTTTTCCGAAGTTTCCGCAAGACGGCGGAAAAGTGAAGATCTCGCGAGGAAATTTTAATGCCGCGCCCCTTTTCTTCGCCGAAGACTCCCGCTGCGACTGTCAAAGCTCGTCCTTCGTGACTATTCTATATATATATATATATATATATATATATATATATATATATTCGAAGGATTCGAGAAGTTCTATACGCTTTGGCATTACTATTATATATATACGGTACGTAGATAACGATATCTGCCGGCATCGCCGCACGAAGTAATTGGAGCAATGCCAGCAGGAAATCTTAGCGCGGCATTTTATCGGCGCACGACGCGCGCGCTCGCAACGTCGGCGATAACGAGCTCCCGCGGCTGTTTCTGCTGCACGGCATCGATAATCGGGTGCCGAGAGGCGTCCTGAGGGGGCGCTTAACCTCTCCTCTCGTGCATATACACATATAGATCTGCGTGTACACGCGGGCGCGAACGATGTATTATTATTTATATACGAGTGCGCACTTTTATCTTCTTCGTTTTATCCGCGTTTCGCGAGCGCGCGCGCGCGCGCTCATCTGCAAATATGGGGTGTTTTTTTTTTTTTACCCTCGAATCTCTCTGCTTCACCCCGGTGTCTCTTGGGCTCTGTCCCTCTCTCCTTTTGCGCGCTCCCTCCACTCGCTGCATTGACTTTTTAAGAGATTAAATATCGGAAAGCTCGCTCGAAGCTCGTTGCGCTGCTGCAGCACGCGATATTTTATATATAATATATACACGTATATATCACGCCCCACTAAGCGCCTGCCCCCCCGCCCCTTCCGAGTTATTTATCATCCCTCGAGGTTCTTTTACATTTTTTTTCTGTTTCGTTTTAATATTATTTTCCAATATATATATATATATATATATATATATATATATATATATATATGTATCTTTGATTTATGAAGGTTTTATTATTATTGCGCCGATCCGGCGCAGAGCGGTGGTATAATTTCGCGAGAGACAGAGAGAGAGAGAGAGATACGTCTCGCAGATTGCACGCGTATGCGCGTGCACGGGTGCACGCACGCTGGCTTGTTATGCACGATGTACAGCGAGAAATTAGACGAATCTGAGCAATGGGCCAATTTCGTATCGCGCGCGCTCATGCGATGTGATTTAATTTAATAATCGGAATTACCCCTCCCCCCCATTTCGTTGTTTCTATTATTATCCAATCGATTTTCGAATGCGCTTCGTAGAAAATAACGGTTTTTCAGCTGTTTCAAATAATTGTATCGTCGTGAAATGTGAAAAGTCGTAAGCGCGGGAAAAACACGACGTAACGTGCGATTGCGTCGTGCACTATTATAAATTACGACGCGATCGTAAAACGCATCCCTGCAGTTTTAGAAATATATCACGGATGCATAAGTATATCATAAAAAAAAAAAAAACAAAAAAATTAAGATTAAGCAGTGACGAAACTCGTCAAGATGTTTTTTTTTTTTTTTTTTTTAAAGTATATAGTGAAAATTGACAATGGTATAATAAAAAATTTTGCAGAATATCTAGTTTTTCGTTTTAAACGAGATAACAGAAGATAAAAGAAAGTTCAGTCGGATAAGAGAGAAAGTAAAAGGAAAAGTTGGATTACATTGGTCGACGTTCGGAAAAGCCGCTGATCGATCTAATCGGATTTTTCGTCTCTGCTTACCTGACCGATCGTTAATAAAAGCTTCCTCTTCTTCAATTATGATACCATGAGACACGGGCGGACAGCGCTTTTAACGATCCCCGTCGCTTCGAGCTCTTTCATATTTTTTATTTAATTTTATTTCTTATAACGTTCTCGCTCAGCTTTGCTATTTCTCGATGTGGGCCAACTGCAAGAAGCTTCTATGATCTTGACATCGTATTCACGTTTAAGAAAAACCGGACACCGTGATCTCAAGTTTCGAGGGCGATGATTATTTATTTAAAAATTAAAATAAAATAGAAAATCACGAAACCGAAATTTTTATGGCTACAATAGCGATTCTAGATTGTATAGACAAAAGCCTGTCGATAAATTCGCGACAATCGCGTGAACTCTATTTACTTTCTTTTTTATCACAAACAGCATGATTTCAGAATTTATATACGTAAAGGACATTTATGGTTCAGTAAATAATAATCTATATATATATATATATATATATATATATATATATATATATATATATACGTCTATGATTATGCAGAGCTTTATATCCACGATTCGATAATGATATTTGCCGAAGCTTTTTAAATACACATCGAAAATTTATTGACGATCGAAGCATACGTACAATATGTTAATTAAGCCAAATCGTAATCAATATATCCGTATATAAATAAATCGAAAGAGGATATTCGCGAGACCTGTTTGAAAATCTAGCTCCAATTCGCGATAAAGGCAAACAATACACACCCGCATTTGCATTATAGGCGTCGTGATGAAAAAAGAAAAGCTGGCTTTCAATTTAGCTCCGAGTTTGCGTGTTTTACGTGTGTATAACTATTTAGCGGAAGGACAATAACGCGTAAATTCGTTAAGAGGAAAAAGGGACGGAGGGGTAATCAGAAAATGCTCGCGGCTTATTTCTCGAGCCCACCGTATACATATGTATATTGTACAGTTCCTTCGTTGTGGGGGGTAAACAAAAGAGATGCGTGTTTGTATATGTGAGTGCAAAAGGAAAAGAGAAGGTAAGCAAGACGGAGAGAGAGAGAGAGAGAGAGAGATAGCTGCGAAATAAAGCAAGTGACCAAAAAATGAAATTTCAATTTGCTGTGTAGGTGGAGCTTTTCGCATTGGCCAGCAACACTCTATAAAAAATTTCTCATCTATCGCGTGACTCGGCACGTGGCTGTCGTAAAATTGAAGTAAAAGGACGAGAGGCGAGATAAAGAAGGAAAAATCGAAATAGGAAAAAAACAAGATTCTGTTTCGCTCTCTCGCTCTCTCTCTCTCTCTCTCTCTCTCTCTCACTCTCTCTGTCTAGATAATAATTAAAGTCCTCCAATGGGTGCGCGAACGCACGAGAGGTGAATCGCCGTCGTTATCGTCAGCATATAATATGTTTTGTATTTATATGTATATATATATATATATATATATATATATATATATATATATATATATATATATATATATATATATATTGTGTATAAGTAAACTCACCTCGTTCGGCTCGGACAGCTCGAAGAGGTCCAGCCTGTTGGCGTTCCATTGTTGAATGACGCCGCGCAGGGCCTCGCGCTCGGCCTTCTTGCTCGCCGCTTCCGCAGCCATCCTGCAAACAGAGAAAGTGGGCCACGGGATTTGTAATTATATAATTGACAAAGGTAGATAATATATATATATATATATATATATATATATATATATATATAGAGTATGTATATATAATGTGTACGGATATGCAAATTGAAGAATTGTACGAGGGCGGGGTGGGGTGGGGCGAGGGACGGGGAGAAATAGCGGTGTGTCAGGCGCGCAAGAGTCACTGCTCGTAATTGAGCGCATAGAGAAGAAAAAAAAAGACGCCGGTTAAAGCGGCCGTGACGAGGCGAGCCCAGCCCTCTCATACTCCGTGTTGCTTGCGATGCGCAGCGCGTGTCTCTCGTTCTCTCTCTCTCTCTCTCTCTCTCTCTCTCTCTCTCTCTCTCTCTCTCTCTCTCTCTCTCTCCCTTGCTGTCGCGCTGTACCCGGTAGAAGTTTAAGTGCCGGGAGACACTGCAGAAGGGCGCGTCGCTGCTCCGAGAGCAAAGAACCATCACTGGAGAATGGGAGACAGAGAGAGAGAGAGAGAGAGAGAGAGAGAGAGCGAGAGAAATAGTGAGAAGGAGAGCAAGAAACGGATTGCCTCTCTAATTAATTTGACACGAGCGCGCGACTCTTCGCCGTATACGTCTCAGGACAACGCTATACGTAATTCTGACGTCTTCGCCTCCTGCAGCGCTTGTACATACAGAGCGTGTCGATGTCAGAGCTTTTTAAGGGCGTAATGGGAGAGCTTGCAGCCTGTGGGCTGCATCGTTTTGAATTAAGCTCGAATTAATCGTTACGCGCGCCGGTTGAGTGTGGATGGATTTTCGATTTTTTTTCTCTTTTTTCTTCTTGGAATTTCATTCCTTTTCCATTTGCTAGATTTACAACTGAAAATAGAAGAGTTGCACGCCAAGGCATTGGGCACATCATTATCAATATGAATTTATTATTATTATTATATGTTTATCCGATTGTCGTGCACGCGTCTAAGCTAGAGCGAATTCATTGGATAGACATTTCAAGGAAAAAATATTTGCTTATGGTTTATAGAATAGAAATCGCTCCATATGGAGAGACAATATAGTCTCGCGTCTCTGCTGTACATATATATATATAATTTGATACGTTTATTGCAGATGAATTACTGTTACCTTCCAGAAAAATATATTAAGTAAGTGAAAAATACCTCACCCCCCCCCCAAATGAAGAAAAGATGGATTTTTGTCTATTTTTATGCGCGAATTTAGTGAAATCATCACCCCAAAGAATACCGCCATTTTCGTTCGAAGTATACGTATATTTTATCTATAAAGTTAATTTTCTAAAAATATATCAATCTACACCTTTCTCGTCGAGTCTGCCCGTTTCACGACGATAAACCATTTTCAATTTGCCGGTGTTGAGTGATACTCACATTTTACGGGAATATTTACGATTCACAACACGATCTATATAGATATAAGGCGTAAGATGATTTTTAAAAATAAGTAACGTTTCCTGTCGTCAGACATCGTTTCTGGTACAAAATTAAAAAAGGGCTCAACTCCCCATTCAATCTGTATACGCTTATTATCTCAAGTGTAGTCATCGCCGCATGAAAATGAATAAAAGTCCATTTTTTTTTTTTTTTTTTTTTTGTTTTAGGTTAGAGGTATACACTTTTTTATATGTGCGAAAACAATGTGTTTCTGGCTAAGATCAACGAATGGTTCGATAATCAAATATTATAAAACACGGCTGTTAATAAGCGTTGCAAACGTCATTTTAATAATAGAAACGTAGAAAATTCCTTCGATTCCTGCATTATTATTGTTATTCTTGGTATTTTCATTTGTCCCGGCATAAATCATGCAAGACAAGCGCATCGAACGATGCCGCTCATACTTTATCTTATAATTTACAAAGTGAATACAAATTTATGCCGCTCAGTTCTCCGTTTGTGTATATATTTTTTTTCTCCCTCCCCCCCCCCTAACTCCCCCCACGGTCTAGCGCAACGCGGCCGCATCGTCGCGCCGTTCGCATTGTAATTCGACTTGAAACGTGACGCGCAAGTACGTGTCAACCATAACCGAGAGTGTGCCCGACGACGAACATGCGCACGGACGCGTACACACGCATAATTCGCTTGTAAATCCCTGTGTATCGCGCTTTATCAGTTTTCACGCTCGTAGCATAAAAAAAAAAAATGAAGAAAAGAAAAATCTCTCCCCCCTGACGCATAGCCGTCGCAACTTTCGCGTACAACACTATATAGCAACACGTGCATTAATCGCCGGACGGTCGAAGGCTGCGGGTGAAAATTACGCGAGTTGCCTTTACGATTTGTTAAAGCGACGATGGTTATTTCGTTAGATTCGGCCGCGGCTCTCGTCGATTTCGTACTTTATCCCATCATAATTTTGCCACGCGCTCCACCCCGCCCCCCCCCTAAATTTTTTGCAAATGCACGATTCCGCGGGTGATGGTTCGCGTGAAAAATCGTTAAATTAATTTGCGTAAAGCATTGGGAGCGCGGAAGAATTTGGTTCGAATTTACACATCGATAAACGTAGCTTTTGGGATTAAAATGACAGAGACTTCGAATTCAAAAGAATCGTACGTAATATCTTTTAAAATCTTTAAAATTTATTGTCATTTTAGAACACATTTTTTTTTAGTTTTTGGTTAATCACTGTGCAGATAATTTAATCCTTCCATTAGAAGGATTGATCGATTGTTTCATTAGAATCCTGATAATTTATCAATGACAATTCAGTAATTTTTACCCAGAGGAATAATACGATTGTGTTTAATTAACGATAATTTTTACCAAATAATTCTTTCAGTATACAGATAGAAACGAATGTATTCTTATTTCTTGGAAATTCAATGTTTAACGTTTTAATGTAAACGAAAGGGGAGGTAATTACGTATACGAAGACAAATTTTCTGGTAAAAATGACAATACCGTCCAGTACTTTGATCAAAAGAATGTAAAAATCCAAAAAATAATTAGAGTTTGTAATTAGTTTTACTAAATTAATAGTAAATTGTAAATTTTTCGCTTAGAGAATCTTTCTAAAAAATCTGATAATTTTTTTAATTTTAGATTTTAAGTTTAAAAAATTAAATAAATTTTAAGACAATATTGTAATTTTGATTGCCAAATTGTTCATAATTTATATTATAGGTTCACAAGAATTGTTAGATTATGTCAGTTGTCACATATTTTTCGATAAAAAAGTATACAAATTATTGTACTATTCCAACGTTAAGATATTATGAAAACAATTCTATAGGTTTGTCAGCAGATTGTCGCATCATTCGTCAGATCTAAAATTTATTAAACGACGCAATGTTTATGTGCACAGTATATCAATTTCGTTTATAAAACGATTGTAGTAGAGAAGTTGATCCGTTCTTAATCGAGCACGCATAAAATTTTCCCTATACTACTATGTTTATCGAGAATTACTAATGAAACGAAACATTTAATTTCCGACTACTGCTGTCTAATATCCGTGCTAAGATCGACATTTTTGTAAATTTTTGTAAATAAAAAAAAAAAAAAAAAAAAAAATTAATATCTGCACTTTAAGCTAACGTCTTCCATATTATACACTTCATAGATTTAGGGTGATGAATAAATATTACGATGTTTCTCCGATTCGTTTTTCTCTCTCTCTCTCCTTTAAATGACGTTTTCAATTTGTAAGCCATTACTCGTTCGTATGATATTAACGATCGAATAAAGGACGTATTAAAACAAAAAACAAAAAAAAAAGAAAAACAGAAGAAGAGAAGAGACCCCCCCCCCTGCCCAGAGCAAATAATCGTTAACGTTACAATTTACCTTACAACGGCTTTGTAGAAAGGGAAATAATGAGAACCAATCGCCATTGAAATGTAAAGCAGCTCCCCCGCCCCTCCTGCCGACCTCGAAATGAGCTTCCGAGCAATTTCCCGCCCGCGCGGCGCGATAGATTCGTATTGCGGCGCTGCACCCGCGGATCGGGCGGGTCGAACGGGCAATATATATATATATATATATATATATATATATATATATATATATAGGTGCACGGTGCATCAGCATCAGCGCGCCGCGGGAAGACAGCGGAGTGCCGTAAACGAGCTAAAAATCCCTCTCCTGCCCTCTTTTATCGTTGGCTCGCGCGTTCGCCTCCCCCTCCCCCTCCCGCCACGCGGAATTAACTTTTAAATTACAACGAGGACGAGGAGAGTGCTGCGCCAGCTCGTGCTCGCCGTGGAACACGAATTACGGATGTATCTGTGCACGCGCGCGCGCGCGCATGTGTGTGGGTGTGTGTGTGTGTGTGTGTAGACGAAGACGAAAAAGGAGGAGAATTAAACCTCAAAGCGAGCCTTCACATCCCCCATCCGGGCCTCCGACTAATTGAATTAACGAAAAATCGTTAAGCCCTCTGATTTGCTTTGCTTTCCTTTGCTTTGGCGACGGCGGGACAGAGGAGAAGGCTTGCAGTGGGGCGGAGGTGGGGGGGGGGGTATTATCATTCGATCCACTGCACTGGATCCGTCGTCGACTTGCCGAGATTGTTCGTCCGTGTCGACCGAGGCGATATTGATGATTTACGTCCGCTCGAATTTGGGAAAGTCAGCCTTACGGCGTCCTTTGCGCGAAGTACAAAGAAATATCCGCGAAAACTTCGGCTCGATTCTGTTCAGGTTCGCATCTGTCGTTCGCGCGCGTGTACGGAGCTTCCCGAATTACCCGAGGACGTCAGGCTGGAGTCGCATCAGATATTCTTGCATCATTTAGAATTTGCTTATATTTAGAATTAGGGCATCCAATTCTGGATATATATATATATGCCGTCTCTACGTAAATCGATAAAATCGAGACTCTGGTGGTAACTCCAAGATTGTATCGGATTCTGATTGGAACTCCACAACGCCATACGGATTTGGCGTTGCTTTCATTTCTGCCATTTTCGGCTATGAATCTCACAGGGTTTCCGCGTCGAATTTCAATTCTAGTTCAAGTCCTTGCCAGAGGCTTTAATCGGAATCTCATTCAAATTTCCTCCCAAATTTCAACACGGGCATGAGCGGGGTGGTGGGGGGGTAGAACTAAAAGGGACACCTTCGAATGAAGCCAGTCGAATTTCCGCTAGATTGTTCGGTCACTTACGATTTTTACTGTCGAATACATATTTTTTTATAATGAATATAAACAACCGCTGAATATCACAAATTTTAACAGCACGAATAACATGATATCGATTCTTCGAATCTTTTGGGAGATGCAATTATTTATGTCGCCTATTATTGATATATCCGCGAAAATCTTGAGCTTAAAACGCGCGTATGTTTAAAGTGTCTGTATTATACGTAAAATGCAAGTTTCATTAAAATTACGAAGAGTTCGTGAATATTTTAAGTAAATCTAATAATTTATCTAATTCATTCGATAACAACGAAAAATCGCGAATACGCCTAATTTCATCAGCGCTTCCTTTTTTACCAATCAGTAGCGCCTACTTCCGAAGCCATTACGTCAATCGATAATTATTCAATGGGTGACAATAGTTGACGATGCACTAGTTCTATTTTTAAAAGCCATTTACGAATTATCTAACTTTAAAAGAGGAAAGGAGTTGCCTTTCCCCATTATTAATCGCTACACGATAGTATGGAAATTAAGATTCCCACTAAAGTGGCAATATTGTAACAATCGGTAAAATTCCTCAAGTTACAAAAGTAATTATCGAAATTAAAAGGAAAAAAATATGACCAATCTGCAAACTCAACATGCACAATCGTATATTCGTTGAGCATAATTCAATGACCCACAGCGTGGCAATGAGACAATGCATATCTAATTGGTACGATATCGATTAGATAACGAAGATTCATTATGGCGGCTAGACCAATAGATGGTAGCAGAAAACATAAAGATTGGAGACGGAAGAATTTTCTATTATTATCCAATTATCTCCTCTTGGAGGATAATTAAGAAATCCAATAAATAGGTTTGAGTCTATCTAAATGTATTCAATAAGATCATGGAATTCCAGTAGCCTATTTAAATAGTATAAGATGTATTTAGTGAAATGATGGTCAATATTATATTCCCGTACTGTGTTGTCAAGGGACGAAGATAAAGAAAGCATCATACCGATGTAGACACTAGGGGGGAAAAATGAGAAAAGATTCGAGAAAAAATGACAATTGTCTGCGATATAAGATTAATGTGGATGATATATCTCGAGCTCAAAGCCCGACGAACCTTTAGAAATGTGACGATCGCAGTTAATTACGAACAGTAGCTTTGTCAATATACCGCGAAAGAGAGGCCTATTAAGACGCGCACCGACACAAGCGATATAAGAAATATGATTTTCATCGGCAATATTTCAACTGACGAGTAGATCGATAAACACGCAAAATCACGTGCCAGTCCACATCGGCAATTATTCACTGATTCTCAGAGCGATTGGCTTCCTTATTGCGCTCTATTTCAATCGGTGATTGATATCATTGGCCGCAAATATATATATATATATATATATATATATATATATATATATATATATATATAGTGCGCCGGACACATTTCCCGATTCATTTTTAGAGCGCGGTTATGGCGGAGAGAAAGAGAAGAATATAGAAAGCGACTTCGCCCGCGGGCAGATATATATATATATATATATATATATATATATATATATATATATATACATACACACGCCAGCGATCGCCCTGATCCTCGGCCTTCTCATTAGCACACAATGCCGTGAAAGGTGGTGAGAGCGGCATCGGTGTACGGTCAAGGAGAAGGGGGAGCGGGGGGGGGATCAAAAGTCGGGCACGGCCCGCGACACGCGTCATACTTCGCGATAATAAAATACGATTCGCGCGTGGCTCGCTTATATGCAGCACATCCCTTTACGTCGCACACTGCCATCGGCTCGGGCTGCGCGAACCTGG
Source organism: Sycobia sp. Sy_11 (assembly GCA_018907035.1). NCBI lineage: Eukaryota > Metazoa > Arthropoda > Insecta > Hymenoptera > Epichrysomallidae > Sycobia > Sycobia sp. Sy_11. The sequence goes on from JACCIC010000371.1 coordinate 43,519, forward strand.
CGCACACACACACACACACACACACACACACACACACACAAATAACAGAACGCGCGATCCGCTGGTTCCTGTACAACGCAACTGTAACGGTATAATAACGCGCGGGATACACACGCGTCGTCGTCCGTCTTGCGCGATGAGGCGGGCGCGGGCGCGAATGTAGAAAGAAGCAGGAAGATAAAATAAAATGAAAATAAATAAAAAAAAAAAAAAAAAAGCGAGAAAGAGTTCGGTTCAGACGCTCTCTTCTTCCCTCGTCAGTGGCGGCGAATTGAAATTACGCACGTTCGACTATATTTATATATGTATATACGTGTATAGATAAGTGTTTTATGCCTATACCATCGAGTTTCGATGGGCGACCACTGAGGCGGGAAAAGGGAAAAAAAAAGATGAGGCGAGTGAGAGGGAGGGGTGAGAGAGAGAGAGAGAGAGAGAGAGAGAGAGAGGGAGGTACACAGAGACGGATCAGAAAGAGAGTAAAACGGAGAGGGAGAGGAAATTGAAGCACACTGACGGGCTAACGTTATATTCGATTTGCCCGATAGATTGGCACGTGATAGCTGGATTGCTCCTCTCTTTCTCTCTCTCTCTCTCTCTCTCTCTCTCTCCTACCGCTCCGTCGTCGATATACACACAGATATATATAAAAGCGAATGTTCTTTCGTGGTTTCTGAAGTCCTTTCGCCCAATAGAAAATTCATGGGATTTGCTCTTTCCTCCCTCTTCGCTCTCTTCTTCTCCCATACGTCATATACTCTACACTCTACGTTTTTCTTCTTCAACTTCCTCTTGTATTTATTTTTTTTTTTTGTTCTTTTTTTTTACTCCCGTAAAAAGGGTTTGACTAATGTTACCGTTACACGCTGGACTTTTTCGCGAACGAGGCCGTGACGAGCGACTTGACAGACCGAGTTGTGTTATTTCGTGTCTCATTTTATTTATTTATCTTTGTTTTTTTTTCTTTTGCTTTTGTCTCTTTTTCTTTTTTCTGTTTTTTTTTTTTTTTAATATCGCTGGTAGGAGACACGCGAACCTGGAAAGAGCGAGTGAGATTATTAGCCAGGCATATAATGCGAAGACTTTATACTTTATAGGGAGAGAGGAAGACGCATGGGGACAGTCGTGCCGCGCGGCCAAGTCCCGCTAAATCATTTTTAACGCGCGTCGAGACTCGCGCGAGCGCAATATGTGCACGTAACACGTTATACGGTAGGCCCGTCGTTTGCCGCGTCGTCGTCCGTCGTTCCCGGCAATCCGCCCGCACTCTCTCTCTCTCTCTCTCTCTCTCTCTCTCTCTCTCTCTCTCGGCACTCGGTTTATAAGGAAAATTTCATATCCTGACCCGCTCCCGACGTCTAAATATAATTTAGAACGTGGAAGATATTGTCGCGAATGAAGGACAAAAGAAAAAAGAGAGAAAAGAAAAAGATATATCGATGTTTCTTCCGATCGGTGATTTTTTTTTCATCTTCATCTTCCTCTTCTTCTTCTTCTTCTTCTTCTGAGCTCGGGCATCTTAATATAGAGCGTCGTTAAGTAGGAATGAAGACGAAAACTTGTGGCGGACTGTAAATAATGAAGCGAGCGCCGCAAAAATAATCGAGTGTTTCAGGTTCAAAATTTTCTCTCTTCCGAATTCTTTGATAAGCTATATATAGGTCAGTAAATATAGGAGACTTTTAGCCGTGGGGTGGTAGAGAAAATAATTTTTCTTTTTTTCTTTTTGCTTACGCATCAGGCTATGAATCGAAAAATTTTTCTTAAAACCACTTTGCTTTAAATAATAAGCAAAATCGATGTAGTGTTTCAAATTTATGTATAATAAATACAATTTAATCATAAAATATTATGTGTGGTGCCGTCTTTTATAAATACCGCGATTTTCAAAAAAAAAAAAAAAAAAAATTTTTAAATATCTTCCATTCGAGCAAAACCAAAGATATTTCTTTAAAATTAAATGCTCCATTTGTTTGCTCATATAAAATTACTAGCATCGATGACGAAGAATAGCAAAACTAGCTTTTCACGCATCATACATCAGGTATAGACAGCAAAAGAATTCAGTATCGATAGATTTTTTATTTTTTATTTTTTATTTCGAGCCAAAAAAAAGATCTAGTTATATGAATGATAAAGACAAACGTTTTCCATTCACCAAGGGAATTATATCAATGAATTGACGATAATCTCGCCATAATCGATGTGCGAATGTAAAGCAAAACCACTTTACAGAGAGAGAGAGAGAGAGAGAGAGAGAGAGAGAGAGAGATTTCAGTAACACAGAATTCAGTGTACATACACGCGCCTCGATACAATAGTACAGTTTAATAATACACTTGTATATGCACCAACCGCCGACATTATATACTTCGCCCATATCTTTTCCCTCTTCTGCCGCCGTCGAGGGGAACTACACTCGTCGAGATGGCTTCTAAAGCGGCAAATTGAAAGTAAAAATGCCTTAGCCGAGCATTCGAAGGAATCGCGTCGGTGCGAGGGAGAGGAAAAAACAAGCCCCGGGGCTATGGGACGTCGGAGGGGGGGAATCGGCGCGCGTTCTCTACGGCGCGGAAAGCATAAACGAAACGCGCGGGCAGTCTCTCTCTCTCTCTCTCTCTATCCCTCTCTCCATCTCTCTTGCGAGAGATAAAACTACTTTTCGTCGGATAGAAAGGTGGTTAGGAAGTGAGGAGGGGGAGACGTAATACATCGTCGTGCCGCATACTTTTGTAATAATCCGCCTTACTTTCGAATTTTTCTATTGCCGAACAGTAAACTAACCGCCTCTTTTATTATTAAATACTTGGCTGATGTCCTAAACGTACATTTTCTTTTTTTTTTTTTGTCTAAATTCTCCTTTCCGTCTCTTATGGGTATAATGAGAAAATTCTTCCGTACTGTGTCTTACGCGTAGATTCGGTAAACAACTTAAATTGCACAAAGTTTTGTCAGAAATGATGGCAACGATTGATTTTCCTCTAAAAATTGTCAAATTCCGAAAGGTCGAAGTACATCGAAAAATCGCGTTAACCTTACGATTTTATTGTCTATTCTTATATTTGAAACGCTAATTGATTAAATTTTCGAATTTTTCGTTAAGGCTAAAAAAAATCTTTTTATTTTCAATTCTTATGTCACGTAATTACAGTTGATTTGCTCCTGTCGAAAATAAAAGGAAAATAAATTTAATGCTCTACGATTTCTCTGCATCATTCTACAAAGAATTTTCTACTTTTCTATATATATATATATATATATGTTTTATATGGTTTTTTGAAATATTATTTTAAAATAATTGCCCGATTTAGAACATATATTTATAGAGATGATTAATACATAAACATAATATGAATTAACTAAGATGCTTTGCCGAAATCCAAGGCCAAAATCTAATAAAAATGGCAAGATTATTTTCAGATGGATTGAATTTTTGGAATATTACCTGAATCATTAGGATTTTTCATTCTTATTAAATTTTGGCGATTGAAAAATTACAAATAAATCACAGAATCTAATTTAAATAACGTTTATTTTGTATTTTATTCTTATGCAATATAAGGTGATCTCGGATTCAAGTCCGATCCTGGTAAGGCCGCGTAACACGCGAAACATTTCAACGGGGATTGCTCATACTGTGACTTTTTCAGCGTTTCAATGGTGAAAAACGATTGTTCGTCGAGCTTTCGGTCACGACAAACAATCATAATTCACCTGGCAGTTGTGGTAATGATGAAAATTGACTGTAAGCTATGCAAGCGATCGGGTGGCGATGGCGATGAGAGACACGTGACGACAAGGACAATTGATCCGATCACATCTTCCCGACTTGTCAACGCGCGTGCTTCGATGACAATCGCCACAAGAGACGAATTTCACGACTTACAGTGGTAATCGTCATCACTTGCGCAATGCTCGGGTAAAACGCGATTGTTTATCCTGACGGTGGGCTTGGTTAAACAACCGTTTACATTACCGAGAAATCGCGGTTAAATCTTCGGTCACGTAGCGGGACGTTATGGCCGGTTATGGCTGTCAGATTTTACTCCGACAAGCCCTTAAAATGAAGAAACCAGAAGTTTCGAGCGGCGGTGAAAAATGTGTCCGTGAAAAACTGAAATTATTTATTGGGTCACGTGTGCGCTCGATATTTTAATTCCATATTTCTTTGAACCGTTAAGGCACTGGAAGAATAACTGCGCAGACGTTCTATTTGGGTATATTAGAAAAGATTCTGTGAGTTACAGGGAAATCCGGGAACCAAACATATGACTCTCTTCTTGTTTGAAAAAAAAAAAGAAAGAAAGAAAAAAGAAAGAAGAAAGAGAAAGAAATTCCTTTAATAAATCGCAGACGCTGTAACGGAAGGAACGATGAGAAGGTATATATGTGTATATAATAAAAGAGAGAAATGTTCGTTTTAAGAGCCAATCATGTAAGAATCGTGCGCGGACTACTGATTCAGCGGCGACGGGCGCGCTATGTGCGCGAGAGAGAAAACCGACGAGGAGGATCCATGTAGATCCACATACGTACCATATACCTATATAAATATACGTTCGCAGATACAGGCGCGCGCGAGCGCTCAAGCACGTGGCTCCAATTTCTTTCCTCGCTCCAACAATTACCAACAAATGGAGACGAATAAGGGCGCTATTAATAGACGATAGGGAGGATCTCGAACGGCAGCGGGGCGGGCGGGGTGAAGGGGCCAGTTGAGGGGGATAGAGGAGAAAAAGCGCGCGTTCGCGCTCGGAGAGCCACGCACCTATTCCCCACCCCCTCCCCTCTCTCGCTCGGCGAACAAGATGGGCAAGACGGGGCAGAGGTATCGCGGAAAGCTGCCTCTACCGCCACCTTGTATCTATTCCTCCCTCTCCGCGCCTCCTCTCAAGCCACGGATGATCGAATATACCATAGACCAAAGAGCAAAGAGAGCACAGAGGTATAGCAGTAGTAGTAGTAGTAGTAGTAGTAGTAGTACTAGTAGCAGTCGTAGTAGAGCAGCGACGCCCGTTAATGCATGAAATTGGTGAAAAAAATTTTCTTTCTTTCTTTTTTTTTAATCAAACCATTTTCCAATCCTGAATATATAGACGCCTGATACACAAGGAGGAGTACAAATCTGAATATTTCTTTGGTTTTTTTTCTGTTTTTTTTTTTTTTTTTTTTGACCATAACAAACACATCCTTGATTTTTTTTAACGTTACTCTCTGCTCTCCTGCTCGCTCGCTCAATCGATTCGATAATTATTCGCCCAATGCTTTGCCTTCACTCCTGCCATTTTTCCATTCGTCAAGAAAGTATAATAGCTCCCCGTGACGTGACGCGGCGCGCAAAGAATGTTTCGCAATATGCCCGCGGATGTTTTTCAAACAGCGCGCGGGGGCGGGAGTGGGGGGGGGGAGCACAATTCGCGCGGGAAATTATTTTTTATCGTTCTTAATTTATATAATAATTGACAAATAACAACAGTATGTACTTTAAGCTGCAGTTAATTCACCACAGATTTTAAAGTCAAAATTGTATTTATCTATCTAGAGATTGTCAAAGATATCAGAACGGCACGGAGTGTTGATGATGCAAAACCGATTCCCATTTGCGGGCTGAACCCATAAAAGGAAATACCGACAGTAAGCTCGTGCATGTATGTGTATATATATATATATATATATATATATATATATATATATACACATGTATATTTATTTATTTATGTATTTATTGTATGTATATTTATGCTTAATTTATTTATTTATATACCAATCGGTCTATGCGCATAATAGTCGAGTCCATTCTAAAATACTCTTTGAAAGAGCGTCAATATATATATATATATATATATATATATATATATATATATATATACGGACGCACATACAAGTGTATACCATGGATAACCGTATACTATTGATTTGCGCTTAAATTAGATATGCGAAAAGTACTCCGGGGGGAAGGGCGGAAGAGAGAGGGGGGCAAGCACGACTTCCGGACGACGCGCGGGACGGCGCCGTCGACGGCACGGGCGTCGGAAAGCCGGTTTCGCGGTGAAGTGCGCGCGCGGGGCGGTTTTGGAGGTAAACCGCATAAACGCGAATGATATGTACGAGAGAAAGTAAATTCGGTGCATGCGTGCGTCTTTATGTATAGTGTGTGTGTACACACACACACACATATTCTTATGGCGCATTATATTGCAAAAACTAAAGATATTCACTCTCTATAGAGATGTTGATTTGCGATATTGGCGAATCAACATCGTTGTCGGAAGACAGTTTTTCTCTTCTGTATAAAATACGAATAATTTTCTCGATGCATATTCTCAGTCCGTTTTTTTTCTTTCTTTTTTTTTGTTATTATTTTATACATAATTTATTATTTTATTAATTATTTATTAATTATTCATTATGATCAGAAATATTTGACACGATTCACATTACTGCTATAGAATAAAGAATTTCTCATTAAATATATACACACACGTTATCATGAAATGAAATCTAGTTATAAATAATTCATACATCATTAAAGTTTGTATTTTAGACAAATAACAATATTAATATTAAACTTGGATTCGTCTCAAGTTTTATATTAAAAAACTTTATTAAAAAAATTCCATTCTTGTATATGATTTTTTTATTGTTTGATGTAAATTATAACATTTCAATTTCTAAATGTGAAATATGTTTCGTTTGTTTTTACGAGATTCATAATATTTTTTATATTCCAATTGAATTTTGTAAATTTATTCTACTGTTATTCGTTTTTTTCTTTAAGATTCCTTTTTTTCGATATTGATAATTGAATGGTATAATTAATTTTTATAATAATTTCCAAAATAAATATTTTATCTGCCAGCGTAGCCGAAGAGTGTAAATTTTATGATCTTTTTCATATAGATTTTGCATAATGAAAATATAATAAGGTATTTACCGTTCTGTTAAAATTTTCGATTATATTCTCATAATGTTTTTATAAAACACTCTTCCCATATTCTCTTTTACGATTTTTTTTTTTTCAAAGCTAATTAAAACGAGAAATTGGATTAGGGAATATTTACTTCGCCTCGTCTGAGTATTTACAATGTATCAGCAAATAATAATCAACGCATATTTCACTGCATTAAAAATGTAAAATATCGTAAACTATACATATATAAATCTATTTATATATTATTCGTTCAATTAATACAATAAGCAAAAAAAAGAAAGAAAAAAATTGAATCGTGCCGATTTTCTTAAATTCGTAGAAAATGTTTTGTCAGCGAAGAAATCTAAAAATCTATCTAGATATAAAGAAGTCAGTCGATCTATAAACATGCTGAACGATACACAAAAACTACAGCCCCATCCCATAAATCGCGTCGCTTTTAAGTTTTCCCCCTTGTACACAGCGAGAGAGAGAGAGAGAGAGAGAGAGAGAGAGAGAGAGAGAATGTGCGCATTAATTTTTATACGGAATTCGTGCCCGGCAACGGTGATAAATTGCTTTGTTTCCTCAACAAGTGGAGAGCGAAGCTTGTCCTCTTATTGCGCTCGTGATTTACGTTGAAAAAATATAAAAAATTTTTAGATTTTACATTTCGCGAAATAGTTCGGCAAAATTTCTTCTTTTTTAGAACCATTTCAATTCTCAATAATGACAATAATTATAATAATAATAAGAATAATAAGAATGATGCATCTAGTTATATTTATAGATCGTTTGCGGAAAAGTTACGAGGGGATTGTAAGATATTTTGGTTTACCGAAAGCACGCGATCCAGCGAAAATCGATACGTATAATAGAGGGAAGAAACCGAGTTTTAAACTATTCTATATATATATATATATCTAACGATTTCGGCAAAGAGTACGGATTTTTAACGCCAGGTGCCGCCGCATTTTCCCGCTCCTACATTATATTCCTCGTCTCGATCTACCTGTGGGCCAGCAGCCTATATAATATGGCGGGGGTGGTAGATGGGGCGGAAGGTAGACGCGAATAAAGCGATTGTTCAATCGAATCGCGAGCTTCGAGCGCGCTCGCGTGGCCTATGTATGTGTACCCTCCGCTTCGTAATTACCTTCCATCTAGTGGTGTGGCGGCGCTACCGTTTGTTGTTTTTTTTTTTGCTTCACTCGCCCACCGTCAACGATATAACGCCCAAAATAATGAATAATTTGAAGTTTTGGCCTGGCAAGGGGAGGACCTCGTATCGTGATAATATATATATATATATATATATATATATATATATATATATATATATCACAACTTGCTTTAGATAGTTAATAAGTCCTTTCTCAATATAATTTCCGCACCCTCCGCTCCGGCGCTCAAGTTTGTTGCTAAAGCTCCGCTTCTCCTTAAAACGAGCGCGAAAAGAGGGACGGGGTAAAGCTGCTTCGCGAGTCTCCTTTTCGAAATTCGACTCGGCTCTCGCAGCGCGAGTCTTTACTTTTCGGGGCACGGCTCATATCTCACCCATCTCACCTGATACGCGTGTATGTGTGTACAGGCACCGAGCGAGAAATTAATCGCGAAGCAGGCGCAGCACGCGACCCACATAAATAGATCTCGCCGAAAAGCGCGCGTGAGCTGAAGCTTTTATCTCTCTCTCTCTCTCTCTATCCATCTATCTATCTATCTATTTTTCCTCTCTGAAAAGTCGAACGGAAAAGAAGTATCTATACGAAGCGTGCAAGAATCCCCCCCCCCCAGCGCTCGTCTCGCTCACTCACTCTCCAGAGTATGGTTCTCGTCTAAACGAATTCCTGTGGGAATCTCGGCTTATCGTCCACGCACGTCCTTTCCTTTTATGTGTGCATGCGTGTGTGTGTGTGTGTAATATCTAGAAACTTATATGGTCAGAATTATATAGTAGAAACGTATTCTGTCGGAGTGGAATTATGCGCGAGACTCGATTTGTTAGTAGTGCGCCATCTTACACCCTATATTATATATATATATATATATATATATATATATATATGTGTGTGTGTGTGTATATATACATATACATAAAGACACTATTGCAATACAAGAGAGGGGACTAGGCGACGGCGACAGACGCGAGCCAGAAGCTACTCCCCACCTCTCCTCCTTGAGATCGCTCGAGAGACCCGCAATCGAGAGCTTCTTATTTATTGGAATTTTTCTCCGGACTACAGGACGACTACTAGGCGGGGCGCCCTTTCCCTTTTAATACGAGTGCGCCGTTTGGAATCAACCTACGCCCCCCTACACTCTCTCTCTCTCTCCCCCCTCTCTCTATCCCTCACTATCTCCTCTCCGCTCCGCCGTCAAGTTCATTTAATACTTCCCGGACTTCTCGAATCGTAAAAATGCCAGTTTCAAAGCTCGCGTAAGAGACCCGTTGGGAGAGGCGAGGGAGCTCCTTTAAGGAGAGTAACGCGAGCTTTCGTTATTTTATCGCGAAGCGCACACGCATGTGCGCCCTTATGATTTTTAACAGCCGAGGAGCTGAAAAATTGTCTCCAGACCGTTGGCTTTGTAGAGAGAGAGAGAGAGAGAGAGAGAGAGAGAGAGGAGAGAGGAGAGAAGGTGTCCCAGGTCTCGCACGGCTAAGTTTTTCGAAAAAAGTTCTCTCTTTATATTTATTCGACTTCTTTTTCGTATAATAGCACCCGGAACTCCTTGCTCCTCCTCACGAGCTACTGAGCGGCGGATGGGGGGGGGGCGGTGAAGTACAGAAGGCGGCGATGTCCAGGAATCATATGACATTGAAGATATATATTAACATTCAGAGTCGTATCGAAAAAAAATTGAACGAATCCGCTTCTTTTGTAAAAAAAAAAAAAAAAAAAAAACGAATTTACCGCGCCATCTTCATTGGGAACTCGAATGGTGGCCTTGTTATAATAATAGCATATCAATAGATCAATGTATATCATCGTTAACAAACACCTGTTTTTAGTACTTATATATAGAGCATCACAGCAAACAAATGACTAATTTAAAATATACGTGTGTTTACGCTGATGGAAACGAGCGTTCGAACGTCATGGGACAGTCATGGATCGTCGACTGGTCCCTGAAAGCAATGAAAATTCGCAATACCGTAATTCTTTAATGTTTCGTCACCTCATAAGGAATTATTATCGCGCAGCAATCCATCTATCCAGTTTTCACGACAATATGTACCGCGAAACCACCGACTTATCGTGTAAATTATTTTACAATTGAAAATACGTAACCGCATCATCGTATAACCAGCCATTCAAGGCCGTGTTTTAGTTATTTCAAATTCTCAATTTCGCCACGAGATCGTCGTGGCAGCGATGTCAGTTCCCGATATATATATATATATATATATATATATATATATATATATATATATATAATATCATAAAGAGAGCGATTGATTAATACCTCGTCTTGACGAAGCGGACGGATGCTATCGTTCCCTGCGCGCGCGCGAGTATGTGTGTGTCACACTGTCGCACGTAAATTGGGAATAGGGGTCGTTACGTATGATATTTTACCACTGGCCGCGTATGCTATATAGACACGTGATGGAGGAATCTACATATAGAAAATTTGTCAGACTCGTATCACGGGCATAGAGTATATAAGGCTGGCGGTACGAAGTGTATCTTGTATATATATATATATATATATATATATATATATATATATATATATATATATATATATCGAATAAAGCACGCGTACAGACTTACGGGGTGATAATTCACAGCGTTCATGGCTGGATGTAGCAATAAACGGAACGTACTGGATGAGACTTTCAATTTTGCGCAAATTCTATCCGAGAAATGAGGGGCTGTCGGCGGGGGGGGGGAAGGACGGCTTGGAAGGGTTATTATTTACAGCCTGAAGTGCGCGTAGATTATACGCGGCGACGTTTACGATTTCATCTCTATGCCCAATGTCGGATTTATTATTAACTATATTCTTTTGGCTAGATTTAGATATAAAAAAAAAAAAATTCGCTGGCAGTGCACTTTCATCGGTGGAATTTCTGAATAATGATGTGCGCAAAAAATATTTAAAAACAGAGCATCTTTTTTGCCAATTATGTAGGCGTATTTCTAATTGTTTAGATTTTCTACACATCGTAAAAATAAATCGAATGGGCTCAAGGCATATGAATTTCATATAACCTTCTTCATAATATTAAATAAAGTTGTAAAGTTTTATACGCGTAGTTTTGATAATTTGTACATTTTAAGTTAAAAAATTGACGGCTGTGAAAAATAATAATAAAAAACTAGTTATAATCATTGTTAATCATTGACAGCATGATCATAAAATTTATATATATATATATATATATATATATATATATATATATATATATATATATTATTAATATATTACATAGGTGTTCAAGAGTCGCGAAATTTATTTAATGTAAAATTATCCCATTGAGACTGGTAGCAAAATGATACTCAACTTTATATAATTAAATAAAACAAAGAGTACACCAAAATAATGAACGGCCTATAATTTTGTTTTAATGAAATGAACTCTCTTGTCGCGATAACGAGAAGTTCACCGACCTCGAGCAGATATTACAGGTATATTTGATGAAAGTAACAAAGTTGCGCTTCTGTATTACTTATGTACGTCGGCATAAATTTTTTTTTTCTTTTTTATTCTTAACTGTGCCAGTCCAATTCCCTCTACAGTTCTGCCCCATAGGCAAACGCCTCTCATTAGAAACAGTACCAAGCATTTTTTTCTTTAATATTATTATTTATTATAGAGAGGAGAAAACAACGGAGCATTATACATATATACATATACACACGCAATATACATAGACTTATAAAATCCGTTCCGCGGCAGAACGATGGCGCTTGAAAAAATTTATATTTACAAATTTTTTAAAGCGCCTCTCGTTACAATCATCCTGCCCTCCTCCCTCTTTTCATTGTTAAATTACACGCAGCTCGGGAGAAATTTTGCGCGCGCGCACAACCAGTTCCTCTTGAAAAAAAAGAAAAATAAATATATATGTAACAGGCATTCTCATTCGCCATTATTGTTTTGGTTGCGGAGAGGCAGGGCGCTATATATATATGTTTTGTGCGCTTGTTGAAAATGCAATTACGCAAAATATGCGCAACTTTACTAAGTATATATATATATATATATATATATATATATATATATATATATATATATATATACATATATATGTCGAGTAACAAAATTTTGTCTGTGTGTATAAATATACAACGCTACGACGGGCGAAAGAGGAAGTCCGACCGCATTTCTGCGCCGGAGCCCGACAAAAGCAAAATAACGCGCCTGTAATGGTGCGCACCGTGCCGCCGCTGGTGCCGCCCAACGAAAATCACTATATTCATGTATATATATACGCATACATATACCAAAACAATCCCCAAAAGAAGCAGTTTCCCTCACCTTCGTATAATACACTTTGATTGTACAGTACCGCACGAGGGCAGCGCTATAGATACAAAATATGCAGAGAAAGAGAACAGAATATGCGAAGAAGGAGACAGACAGACAGACAGAGAGAGAGGGAGAGAGAGAGAGACGAAACGCCCGACAATTGCTGTGAGTGCACGCATGCGGCTGCAGTGCAACAAGCACGCGTACGTACTCTCCTCTATATAAGTATATCCGTAACAAGCGCGGAGTCCGTCACACAAAGCGGCGCGGAACCGGTAAATGTACAATATACAGATATATATATATATATATATAATGCGCACAAGGGCACGTAGGATAATATAATGCGAAAGGGCAGTCGCTCACGAAGGGCGCTTCGAAGTCAAAAGGGCGACATGTACATACATACCTACACACGCGCGCGCACGTACACATATATTATACGCGTGCACAATACACACATATATGTTACATATATATCCATCAGAGCGTGACGTCCGATGAGATATCGAGTGTATAGGTCGACATTTATAAATTTAAAATATAGGTGTATTAGATCGTGCCGGTGCGACGACTGGCGCATATATTCATCGGACAATGAACGCAAAGGGCGCACCCTCGTCATAAGAGATATTATATATATATATATATATATATATATATATATATATATATATATATATATATATATACACACATATGTATGTACACGAAATACGGATTCAAAATATCTCCACGCATCCCACTTCCTCCCTATATATATATATATATATATATATATATATATATACACGTTCGCACGCATACGTATCATACGAATTACAGCTAGTATACTGCCCGACTCGCGCACCGTTAAATTGCCCCCTTTTCCCTCTCGCGACAACCGGATCTCTCTCTCTCTCTCTCTCTCTCTCTCTCTCTCTCTCTATATATATATATATATATATATATATATATATATATATATACATATTATAATGTACTCGTGTCTCCGGATGTCGTGCACCCCACTCTCTCCTCTCATACTCACGCTTCTGATGCGCGCTGATGCACGTGTGTGCATAGCTCCGCGACCACTTACACATACATTATATAATATATATGTGTGTGTGTATATATATATATATATATATATATATATATATATATATACAGATATAAAACGACAATTTGAATAAAAAATCATCGCCGGCATACAAGGCTCGACACTTATATTATGTATTATATACCGAGCTATCTACAATCTCATCCTCTATATCTATATATGCATTAGAGACATTTATCTCTTTTATTCTCCCTACCTTCTATATTCCCCCCCCCTCTCTCTCTCTCTCTCTCTCTCTATTTCTGCCGACACAAGCTAAAAGTGATCGCGCCAGTGAAAGCGAGAGCGAGAGGGAAAATGACCGGTGCCCCCAAACCCCGACCCCTCCCTCGTCTTGTCCCATCAGCATTTTCCCCGGTTCTTTGGGTGCGCGACTCCCTCGCCCCTCCTGCCCCGCAGTCTCGCCCAGCGGGACGCCGGGCTCGGCCCACCTCGCTCGTAAACGCATACGCGCGCCCTCGGATGAATGAGATTTCGTGCGACTCTCGCACGGTGCGCGGCGGCATCGGGCGCGTACGAACGTACTGTACTACGGCGCGCGCCGACGCACGCACCATACGGATACGAAATTACTGCGCCGTTGTCACGTAATTGGGGCGGGATACGAGGGGGGAGTGGTCAATTCGTACGCAAAGAGCGCGAGCGCCAATGCGAATACTTATTTAACATATACTCACTCCTCGGGAACCGTCATCCTCTATCCTGATGAAAATTCCGCTGGAGAATCCAGCCGTGTGCGCGTGTATATATATATATATATATATCTATACACACGCGCCCGGCCAGGCGTTTGGGGCGCCGCCGCCGCTCTCTCTCTCTCTCTCTCTCTCTCTCTATACTCCGCTTTGTATTACTCGAGCCTCGCCGTCGCGGCTGCGGCTCGCGGCATTCCAGCGCGCGCGTTCGGTTGCGTCGCTCGCGCCGGTGTGGAACACGCGCGAAAAACGAGCGATATCCGCCCGAGCGTTATTCAGGAATCCCCACGGGTACACACACACACGCGCGCACGTACACACACACGCGGGCGCGCGCGCACAGGTACACACTTGGAGAACGAAGCACGCACGGACACCTGGCACAGAGTGGTAACGCACAATGATGTTAACACGCGAAGCTGTGTGAAGGTTGCGTCGTATTGGTCGCTGGTACGCGTTGATTATCCGCGGATAATTCGCCGTCGCACGTCCCTGTAGGTGTCTTCGACTACGCGCGACACTGTGTAAAAACAAAAAAAAAAAAAAAAAAACGAAACACCAAAAACTTATGAAACTGGCTTTGGCGGCGCGCGCGATACTTTTCGAAGAACCGGCGCAGATACGGGCGCCTGTTGCGCCCAGTCTGTATACAATGGTGTATCTCCCTCCCTCAATCTCTCTCTCTCTCTCTCTCTCTCTCTCTCTCTATGTATATATAAAGAAGCAAGAGTCGACAGTGCTGCCAATTCACCACACCCAATAGCAGGATCGGGAGTCCATACCTGCGCGGACGGCGCGCGCGCGAATAATGACAACGATCCTCGTCACTTGCTCGCGCTCTGGTATGCGAGAGGACCGGCGCGCGTTGGCGCTGTCGCACGCATATATGTACGTCAGGTGGAGGCGAAATATAAGGAGTAAAGAGTGCGAGAGGCGCGCGGAGTCTATCCGCCGGCGGCGAGGTACTCGGCGCTACTACTACTACTACTACTACTAGCAGCCGCCGCCTCTGCCCAACGCCACAACGCTCGCTCGCTCGCTCGCTCGCTCGCCGCGAGAGACGCCGATGCGGCGGGAGAGCTCCCTCGGACGCTATATAACGCAACAACAACGACCACGGGCGCTCGCGCGCGCGCGCGCGCCGCGATGGCTGGCGAACGGCCCGCGTATATAGTAAGCCCCTCGGAATGTCCGGGAGTAGTGGGGTTGATGCGGCGTGCCCGAGGGGGAGAGGGGAGGGGGGAGAGAGCCGTTTGCCATCCGCAACGTGCGCTCCCTCTGTGTCTCTCTCTCTATCTCTCTCTCTCTCTCTCTCTCTCTTTCTCCGCTGTGTTGTGTGGTAGGGATTGCCTGCTGTAATATATATATATATATATATATATATATATATATATATATATAGTAGCGTGCGTGTTCGCTGGCCTGCTTCGAGGCAACGCGCTCTCCCTCTCTCTTTACTGGCTGGCTCGATCGCTGCGAGTCCCCACATCAGCTCGTCCAGTACGCTGCACCGCCTATGTGCAGCAAAACTGCTCGCGTCGCGCGAGAGAACGACGCGTGATGCACGCGAGGGTATATATATATTATATATATATATATATATATATATATATATAGACTAATATGCTTCATCATATATACTCGCTTATACCTGCGCAGGGCGTGTGCGTATGCGTGTATATGTATATATATATATATGTCCATATAGTCTATAGGTGGGCGACAAAGAAGGCTCCCGAGATTTTTCGGGATATGAGAATTTTTCGAGTGCCGCGCCCACTCCCTCTCTACATTTTCCGCGCCTCGACGTTTCGCTGCGAATATATATATATATATATATATAATGGGCCGGGTATTTGCTGTTATATTGCCTCTTTGTACATGTTATTGTTTGGCTCTTGACAGGTGCTCCCTGTACGTCCGAGTCCCGCTTTATATGAGAGAAAACGCGAGATTTTCACGTACCATCTGCGCGCCGCTGTTGGCGCGAAATTGTTTTTTCGAAAATAAAAAGAAACGAAAAAAAAAAAAAATAGTAAAATCAACGTTCGCGTTCCACGTGGGACAGATTGGGATCCCTCTCCGCCAGGTGCGTCTTTCCCCGTTAATTTTCTCTCGTGATAATTCCACTCCCGACGACCGAACCAATAAATCGAGCTGTTAAGTTTTTTTGTCGGTTTTGCAGTCGGGAATCTCGCCAGCCCCGACCACTGGGTCCAGGAAAAGAGGAGCCCAGCATGAATTTTCGACGCAGGTGACAGTAGGATTCTGCTTCACTCGAACGAAATGATCCATGTCGATTTTGACATTTGATCTTTTACATTCAGTTTCCACGAGGATCGGGCACAATCCGTATTCTATTGGTGTCTCAAGAAGACCGCATGACGCGTAAGAAAATACTTACTATTTTTCTTTAATTTATCGGTAGGGAGATAGAGGAAGGATCGGTGCAGCGTGTTAAACGCTCTCGTTGGACGATTACGGTACAATTTGCAACGGAGCAGCGATGACTTGGTAAACGTATTTAGCGCGCGTTTACCATATTATCATCTTCTCGGTTAATCGTCGCTGTAAGAGAAACAATGCAATGGACTCGTGACGAGTCAGCGACTAATCTATCCCACGTATAATAATTAACGGCGTCGAAATAAATTTCCTCCGGTCTTCTAGGGGCGGCGGGGGAGGAGAAGGAAAAGGAGGAGGTGGGATTTTAGTTCATCGCCCGCTATAAAAATTACGTAGAACCCGATAATTACACGAGCAGTTTTCGAGATTCATTAGCAGGTGGAGATATACCGGGGGGCAGGGGGAAATATTGAGCTTCGCGCAAGGGAGCCTCGTCGCAAAGTCCCGCTGCTTCTATTATAGACCTTCGACTAAAAAAAAAAAAAATCGCCGCCTCCCTTGATTCTTCCTACCTCCATACACATACACACACAAACACACACATACACGCGCGCGCGCGCGTATGTATAGTAGTGATTTCGCACGCCAGTCCGGCAGTCCTCGTGAAACTTGGGTGAAAGTGGCTTGGGTGTTAATCACCGCCGATATGTAGGAAACGTATCTTCGAGTGACTTGTGCGGGTTAGACGCGCTCGCGGCAGCTTTTTCACCGATTTGTACTTAAATCTATATATTAATATGAATTCGAACGGGGACTCTGCAACATCCTTAAATTTCACTAGCGTCGCGGATGAACGAGGTTTCTCGTCGAAAAAAATTGTTTTAAAAAAATCGTATGTATATTATTGTATATATATATATGCTCGAAAGTTGAGAAAGAGAGAGAGAGAGAGAGAGAGAGAGAGACAGAAAATTAGCGAATTCCCGTATAATAAATGGCGCGCGATGATAATTATGGGCGGGGGAAAAAAGTGCTCGCAAGCTATATGTACAAGGTTAGAATGTCGCATATATATATATATATATATATATATATATATATATATACATATACATTTATATCTGCGTCGTATTCACCATCATTTCGCCTGGAACATGAAGCGACACGCGAACGATTTCCAAATTCATGCGCGTACATGGAATGCTGATGCTTGTATATAAAATAAAAAGGCAGACAATTTTCCCGGGCAGACAGTGTTCACGTGTACAACTATAAACGGATAGGAAATTATATATATATATATATATATATATATATATATATATATCCCCGAAGTTTTTTTGCCACTACACGCCCAAGCTATATTGAAGATTATATGGCCTGTGTATCGCGTCCTCTTTTAGAAGTTTTATATATATATATATCGATCCTAAATAAAACTTATCGATATTTGAGAGGAATTATTATGTGGAATTGAATCCGAGAGTCCATTTATATTTATGGTAATACTTAACGTTTGATCCCGATAAATTCGGCTTTGTGAGTCGCGCGTCTGACAAGGAGGTATTTTCGGTGCGTATATTAATCCGTAAAGAACCGGTAATCAGAGAGATAGAGAGCGAGAGAGTATACTAACGCCATTTTCGGCTCTAAGGCATTATAGGCCGCGTCGGGAGTGATATTTTAATTAGTTCCAGGAATTCCGGGTTGAGCGAAGGAAGAATAATATCTGCAAACTTCGAATGGAATCCCCCATGCCCCCCCCCTCCCCGTCGCTCACCGCCCCCTCCGTGGCTCAACTCTAGTCCTCTTCTATCTAGTCGGTGGAAAAATTGCCCCGGCACGAGGAGGTAAAAATATCATTATCCATATAGAGTTCAGCCGGGAACTTTTGGATGTTCATCCCTGGATAAAGGAGCGAGTAAGCACGGCAGTGAAAGCGTAGACGGCCTCGCGACGAATCGAAGCGGGGGGGGGTGGGGGTGGGGGTTTCTTTTTATTTTTAATTCAAGCTCGATCGCTCCGTTTCTCAGAGTCTCCGATGTATATAATGGAATTTCAGCCGTCATCTTGGCCAAACTAATGTAGTCGATGTAAATCAGTCGGTTTGCATTCGTTTATTATATATACATATTAGATATAAAAATGATTGATTTCGACCGGCAAACAATTTTGTCGACGAGCGAAAATCAGGATGCATCTCGAAATACGTCAACATTGTTTAGTGGAAAAGGTGTGTAGAGGAAGACGGAAATAGGCGCCTCTTACGGCACAAGTATTCACAGCATCATGTGCTTACGAAGAATCTATGATCCAATAAATTATTTTACAATAAATATAATTTCATCGTATTCTCCGCGCACATATACTTAATTGCTATCCCTCTCATGTACACTTGGTTTTTTTCTAAAAATTCATCAGCTGTACTTCTATTTTACACGCTATCGTTAAATGTTTCGTCTCTCTTTGGTGAATTAATTAAACAACAATTTTCATCGTCTTATTGATGCCTTTGCTTTAGCAACCAAGTAAACAACCAAAAGTTCCAGTTATTGTCAATCATTCTTTTTGTTTTTATAACCGTATTTCTGCATTTAACTTACAATGAAAAAGCGATATATTTCGATCCTGAAGTTGGACATGGCCTACAGAATTTTTCCTAATATATCCAAATCAAAAACTGCGCAGTCATTTTCGCCAATGCCCCTTTTGGTCCAATAATTTTTAGAATTAAAATTTAGAGCTAATAGATACATTTATATGTTCAAATAAATAATTGAAATTTTCTTAAGAACATATTTAATGCAAATTTCATTTCGTGTATGACCTTGTACCATCGACTCACATATTTATTTATTAAAAAAATATAATAAAATAATCAAACATGATAAAAAATATATTCCATGTGTATTATTTTTTATTTACAAGAGCTAAAATTCAATAAGAATAATGAAAAATCTTCATGGTCAGGATATATATTTATAGAATTATTAGTGGACGAAAAGAATGTAAATTAGATGAGATACGTATAGTATTTGAGGGATTCTATTGAATTTATAACCGAAATCTAATTTAAATGTCAGTAATATTTTCCGCCCATAATTGCTTTTAATATTGATCTGACTTGGATGATGTTTCTTTATATTCCATTGAATTTTGTAAAAAAATTCCAAATAATGCTGGAGTAACAGTGTATACTAGAATTCTTTAGCGTCAGTATATGCCATATATGGTGAAGAGTATGTCAGCGAAAATTCACAATTTAATTCCATATTTCTTTGGAACGGCGAGGCATTGGACAGAATGACTGCGTGGATGTTCTAGTGGAATTTATTAGGAAATGTTCTGTGAGTTATAGACTACGGTCGAATCCAGAACCCGAACGTATGACTCCCCCCCCCTTGTTAGTATGGATTTCAATTTTTTTTGAAGTGAAGAGACCTATTGCACGTCAGTAATAAACGAGATCTTCCAATGTCCAATTCTGCATCAAGAGAGCGTATAATTGAATTACCGTTTAGATTTGTCGAGACTTTCGATTTCAACAACAAGCGAAAGACCCAAAATTGATCCAAACTTTATATATATATATATAGCAACATAATATGCCATGTGACTATGTTCTGCCGAAAAGAAAACAATCCAGTAGAAAATGCTCGAATTTTCTACTTATAACTTTCAATATTCATGACATTCCGATCCGATGAGACTTTTAACAATGCGTGTAATTAATTTTTTTTTTAGTAAGCTGGTCATTCTCATCGGTCGCGCATAGGACATACGTGCATATGCTTAATTTATAGTTTGCGAAAATTTGAATATTTTACGGCTCAAATTATCTACGGTTAATTTTGTTGGGAATTCTTCGTAATTACCAGGTTTATAACTTGCAAGCCTAAGTTATACGCGGTTTGAAAAGTTTGAGGCAAGCCCGGAAAATAACGAATGTTGTAAGAAGGGCAGAGAGAACAAACATTGCTTAGTTTTCGGCAAAATTACACTTCCGCAGAATATGCTCGTACCACCCAGTGCCCGTATAATCGTAATAATATCCCCGAGGACGTCGCGCGGCCACGGCGACCCTTCTCCGCTTACGCGCCGCGGATCCTCCACCCCCTACCCCCGTTCAATTATCTCGTCCGCGCGGACCCCACGCCCACCTCCTACGACCGCGTTGCGACCAGACAGGCAGTCCAGCGCCACCGCTGTGTAATCGCTCGGTTTCGTGGTTGGCGTAGGTGGTGTGGCTGTAAAAATGCTTTATTCAGGCCCCGCGGCGCATTGTTCGGCCCTCGAGTGGGTCAAGCGAGAGCGCGCGCGCGCGCGCGCGTCCCGAAATAATTAATCGCTCTTCCGCGCGCTCGCCGCGCAGAGATAACGGGTCGGCGGGGAGATGCTGGAAAATTCGAATCTCCCTACCGGCTCGGGAGAGAGAGAGAGAGAGGGTGCGGGCGGAGGGGCTCTGAATCTTTCATCCCTCGCCCCGGACAGCACTTTCATCTCTCCTCGCGATGCGCGCGTGTGCGAGTGTGTGTACACTGCAGAGTCAACTGACTCTCGCAGTAACGCGCAAGCCCGTGGATTTGGAACGAGATGACACTTTCCGCGCTTATACACATATCAGAGCTCCGGAGACGTGGATTTTCTGGCTCGCGCGCGCGCGCGCGCACGGGTGAGGAATGTCGGTGGGGCCTCGCACCAGCTCGCACTGTCCCCGTCTCTCTTCCTCTCTTTGTACGCTACGGCACAGGTATAAAGGCGAGCGAGCTGCGGAGCGGGGGGGGGGGAGAGGCGGCCGTCAAGCGCTGCAGTGTGTGTACCTGCGCCGCGAGTATAATATACACACTGATGGGGGGCGCTGGCTTCTCTTCCTACGGCCTTGTCCCTCTTCTCTCTTACCGCGCGCGCGCGCGCGTTCCGATGTGCCCAGGCGCGGCTTCTTCGTCTTTTCTCTCGATCTCTCTCTCTCTCTCTCTCTCTCTCTCTCTCTCTCCCCTCTTTCGATCGCTCTCACTCTTATAACTACCGAGTTAAGCTTGTTTTCTAACTATACATATACATATACATATAATACATATACCTAAGATGCGGTTTAAAGGTGCCTTGTCACACTTGTTCACGGGAATTTCATGAAATACATATCCAAGAAAACAAAAAAGAAAAAAAAAGCAAATAAAAAAGACAAATATCCGCGGTAATGTAAAGAGATGAAATTGGTAAAAGCCACCGCCGCTACGTGAAAAGAAAAATCGTGTCTGGATTACGGCGTTCAACCTGTCGGCGTTTCCCCGATTCTTCTAATACGCACGAATAAAGAGAGCGGCGACATTTCAGAGAGATTTTTATTGCTATAGAATTTCTAAAAAGCTCCGGGTATCGTAGATTTTCTTTAGATCTCGGCCTTTCTACATTGAAAATGAAAATAGGTTAGTCGTGATTCGTATTTTCCGATCCTGTATTTATATGTACGAGACGTTATCTTACCTGCTTTTGTAATTTAAAATTTTTCAAATATACGATATATATATATATATATATATATATATATATATATATAATACGTTGTGAAATAAATAGTCTAAATTACGATTTTTTTTTTCAAGACAACTACTACTCGAGAATATAATTACGCGTATAGAATACGAAGTAACGGGCGCCGTAATTTCAGAGAGACGGTGGGAATTTTTTCCCCTCCAGTATTTTTTTCTCTCCCGCCAATTACGTACATTACGTCGTTAAAGTCCATATAGGTATATATATTTATAAAATTAAATCTCTAGACTGCAGTGTTCGTGTGTGCGTGTGTGCTTGTGCGTGTCGGAAAACAAGAGCTTCTCCCCCGTTCCCTTCCCGCTCATCATGCCGAGTATCACGGAATTTTCGAAATTACCGATTTAATCATATAAAGTAGCGTATAAGGCACGAACCCCCCTTTCTTCCCTTTTTCTACATTAATGCGGCAACCTGTGAGCTACCTTTCGCTCTTTCTAGTTTCACCTCAGCTCCTCTTCTCTTTCTCTAATAGCTAACGAGTTCAGCTGCAACGAGATGGATGGAGGGGAGATACGGACGCCCCGTGGCCATGCGGGATTTTTTTCCCGAAATGACGGCATTTTGGTAGGAACGGGCGAGGGGGCGCTTATTAATCAGGTTTCCAAGAATAATTGCCTCTTGTCGCGGACTGTACGTCCTTCCTCTGTGAATGTATATATATATATATATATATATATATATATATATATATATATATATATATATATACACACATATACACATACACACATATATGCATATAGGTTTGTGTATATGAACGCGCGCGCCAGGAACAACCTTAATGCATTCCTCTCCCGTTCTCCCCCCTCCCTTTTTCCACGACTCTTGTGTTCACGTTGGCGCTCGGCGCGCACGAGAGAGAGAGAGAGAGAGAGAGCATGAAAGAGAGAGTGATGGCCGTGCGTGCTATCTTTTATACAGCCTTGCGGGAGCTGAGCGCACGGACACGATCCTGGAGTAGGGGGCGAAGGAGAGAGAGAGAGAGAGAGAGAGAGAGAGAGAGAGAGAGAGAGAGAAAAGAACCCACATATTCTCTGCTCCTGCATCCCAGCGACTACGATTTTTTTAACCTCTCTCTCACTCGCGCTCCGTGTCACATTCTCACTCGGTTTCCTTCGCTCATTCGCACTACCTATATCCGCGTCCTTCCTATCTATCCTGCACTTCTCCTTTACAGCTTGTTTTATATATATATATCTCCGAGGAGTGGAGTAGAATTACGTGTATGAGCGCCGCGCCAACATACGAAAGAAATCACCGCAGCGGTGACTCGTGCGCTCTCTGCAGGGCAACCGAACTTCTCCCCCTCGGACGCTTCTGGACACCGAGCCGGATCGCTTCTGCTATACTGCTTCCTCTTGTACATATATATATATATATAGTTTACAGGAGCCAAGCGCGCGCGAGTCCGTCTTTTAGCCCCCTCCTCTTTGTACTCTATCTCTGTCACGTACGTTTTTCGTCTCCCCCCTGCCCTTTATAGTGTAATCTCGTTCTTCTCATTTAATTTCTCTTCTCGGCGGAGAGAATGATGGCGGGCGGGGGGGCGGGGATAAGAGCGGTGGAAAAAAGAGTGAAAAGAGATGAAACCTGATGAAAAGTTCGTGTTCTTTTCCAAAGGGATCTCTGTCTTCGTTGAGGAAGTCAGCATTTTCCCTCTCCTTTTTCTCCATTTTCTGTGCACCCTATGCCTTTGCTGCTGCTCTCTCTCTCTCTCTCTCTCTCTCTCTCTCTCTCTCTTTCTCTCTCTGTCACTCTCACTCACTCTGCCGCAGTAAGGCAGTTGCTTTTTAAATATTCCACTTTTAATCAAGACACTTGAGATTCATGGCTTTGCTGATGATTCCTGTAACTGGGTGTCTTCATTTTTGTCTCATCGCGCGCAAGCAGTGGTC
>JACCIC010000371.1:72500-105000 GCA_018907035.1 Sycobia sp. Sy_11
CGGACTCGCCTCTGGCTAATACAGAGATGTATTTAAATTGCGCGCGCCACACGGATTCTGCCGCTGCGCGTGGAATTTATGATGTCCCGCGCGTATGTCGCCAATGCGCCAAGCTGGTGCGCGCGGAGAATAGAGATTCGCATAAAAAATGTATTCCGAACGTGAATTTACCGCGGCGCCCGGACACTTGTAAATGTAAAGTGGCGCGAGACGGGCGCTCGGGGGGGAAGAGGGGGACTGGACGGGTTAGGGGAGGGGCCGCGCGACAGGCCAGTCGCGTCTTGGGAAATCCCGTCGCGCGGCTGAGAAAATACACGACCCTCGAAAATTGCCCCGGAAATTTTATGGTCTGTATTAAAAAGCGCTCCTTCATCGGTGCGATGGGAGGGGGGGGGGAGGTAGGCAGAGGTAGAGAGAGAGGGTATGGGGTAGAGAAATTTACGTGACGAATGTGGCGACGCGAAAAATTCTCTCTGTCTCCTTTGTCGGGCGAGCTTTCCCAGCTGGAAAATAAAGTATCGCGCCCGTATAAAGAATGACGGTAATGAAACAAAAGGAAACTATGAAAAGCTCGGCGACGCTCGCGCCTGGACGACGGACATCCTCTATTTTCGTCAGCCTGTTTTTTATTTTGGAGCTACAAAAAAGCTTCATTATTCTTTCCTTTTTCTCACGCGTGTATATATATATATATATATATATATATATATATATATATATATATAAGTCAAAAGCTTTATATGATTTTTTTGCAGCATCTATACGTATACTTTAACGGGGCCCGCTCGCGCGTGCTCGCTCGGCAGAATTTTTCCCAACTGAAGACACGCGCACAAACACACAGACATACACAGACACACCCGCGCGCCCACGGGGTTTCGGTTCGATAAATCTCTTTAGGCGTGCGAATTCCGCAGAATTCAATAAAACGTCGCGGCGCGCCTTTAATACCGGAAACGAGAACTACATGCGACAAACCATCTACTAATGGAAAGCGGTTGTGCATAGTAAGTAAAGCACACCGGAGCGCGTCCGCGCGTTCTATCCATTATCAACATTTATATATATATATATATATATATATATATATATATATATATATATATATATACGAGGTTTGTGTAAATAGTCGTGTGAGGGGGGGGGCGGCTTAAGCTTGCATTCCGAAAATTAAACGACAAAAACGAAAGATAATGAGGGATCGTCCAACACAGATGCATACATACATACATACATACATATATATATATATATATATATATATATATATATATATACGCATGTAGTTGGCCGACAAGAGTGCTAGGTTTAATGAATTTGCAATATATTTACATATCTGTATGTTTATGCATATGCACTGGGAATGCGCTGATACCGATAATATAATTATTGTTTATTTTGATTTTCGTACAAAAAACAGATTCGATTGTTTTTTTCTGTTAAAGCGGGAATAGATTTTTGGTTTTTCAATCGTTTATAATAAATTTACAATAGTTTTGTATATATATATATATATATATATATATATATATATATATATATATATATATATATATGTATATATAAAACAGCGTCGACGAGAACCACGTAAGGTTGAATTCTTCTTGCACATCTCCACATTACAGCCCTATATATATGCATAAGCTTTATATACCTGTTATCAACTCAAACCTCCCTTCGCGCCCGTCTTACTCTCCCTTCCTTTTTCCAACCGTTATAAATTTACATAATGCTTGTAACGCGCGCGCTCTTGCCACCGGCGTCACGCCCCCTTCGAGCGACAGCAGCCCCTCGTAAATTCCATTCGCTCCCCCCAACCCACCCACCGACCCCCGAGCGAATCTACGTAGTTCGTCTTTTCGCGCCGGATTTAACGCCACGGTGCAGTATCTTTATTCCGTTGTATCGCACGCGCGCCAAGGCCGAAAGCACGCTCAGCCGAAAGTCGGCGGGGCCGTGCTGTAACTTAACGGTCGTCCGACGTTCGGATTTCGCGCGTACGTGGGAGATCGACTGGACTGCACCGGGGCCCGAGTGTAAAAGTACGTCGAGAGTCCAGGACATCACTGATCATTGTATTCTCGAACGTAAGTTTGGAGATCGCTCGAACGCCTATAGTCGAGCGTGCATTTTCTTCATATGCGACAATTGTTTCCCTACCTTAATTGAGCCTAATTTTCATAATGAAAGTATAATTTACGATAATATTCCACTATCATTACGGCGACAAATATTACGCTCAACTTAATTATATTTCGCATTTTATTCCCCGTTTAGCTGCTAATGCTGTTGCTGCTGCTGCTGCTGCTGTTGTCGCCGCATTGTCGGCTGAAATTTTTTCCAGTCGTTGTGGGAATACCGGGGCGCGAAATCGCACGCTGGCGGCTTTCAATGCGGCGGCGCTCGTGAATTCTCGCGCGTGAATTAGCTCGAACGCACCGCAGTAGCCGGGCAATAAACGCCACCGTTCAATTACTTAATGCATCGGCGGCATTAATGCCCGGTCCCACCTTATACACATTCTCGAACATTGCGGATTTTCTAATAATTTCGCATGCTCTCTCACTTACCCGTCCGCCCCTTTCCCGTCGTCTCTATTTCGAATTCAGATCAAGGCAATTTTTTTCCGATTCGAAATCAGAACAAATGTACCTGCAGTGTGTGTATATATATATATATATATATATATATATATATATATATATAAATTTGAATGTATCTATAAATAAACACATCGATCTGTACAAATCGAGAAAAGCTCCGAAGCTCGCGCGATATTGGAGAAATCTGTGCTGTCCTTTTTTCGCTCGGATAGAAAAAATAACAAAAGCAGAAGCCTCGCAAAAGAGAATCCATCCCCCGCCCCCGAGTGGGCAAATTCGGCATTAATCGTGACGAAGACCGCGGGGAGGCTCCGGGCGATGAATACGAGAAGGTTCGATCGCCTTGCTTCGATCGGCTTCCTAATTAGCCGAATATAACTCCAAAGTAATTCGCGTTGTACAAATTAAATGTATAAATATATATATATTTTATATGGTTAAAAAATAATATCGACGGGCAGTGGAAGTAAAAGTAAACGAAGAATATAAAAATGATTTTTAATAAATTGCATATTTATTAGTTTGCCAAGTGATTGCAATTATATCTGTATAGAAAATATCGCTTGGCTATATTATACGTGTATAATATGCAGAATATGCAGAAAGAAATGCGTTTACTTATATATACAAAAAGACCGATTTTTTTCCGGAAGCTTTTCTCGTTATAATCTGTAAAATATTTGGCAGATGACTGACGCAGATTGTCTTGACTTGTATATAATAGAAAACTATTTCAACAAAAAAAAAAAAAAAAAATTTGTTCGACTACGCTGTAGTACCTTGATCGGGTCGACAGATTTTTCCGAGAATTTTTCTTTATTACATCCCCGAACCGCTGGCAGCGTATAAATATCGAGACGTTCGCAGTCGAATCTCCCCGTTTACGTTACATGAAAAGAATCGAGCGATGAAAGACGGCGGTGGCATAATAAAGTGTCTTTATATATAATAGCGATATCAGAGTCTGCTATACTGTGACGAATATAGAGGCGTACGTCTCGGTTTGGGTATACCACAGCCCTCGCAGATACCCTCGCCACCCCCTCCCCCACATACCGCGGAGGCTTAATCGCGCCCCCGGACTTGCGCGCACGAGTGGGGGACATAAACAATCCTCTGCGAGCTATATTCCCTGCACGTATATGCAGGGGCTGCAGGAAGAGAGAGAGAGAGAGAGACAGAGAGAGTGAGAGAGATAGACAGAGATGGAGTGAGATAGAGAGAGAGAGAGAGATGAGAGGGAGAACCGCGAATCGTGCTCCAAATATTCGGTGAGGTTAATCCGCGTGTTTCTGCTTCTGTCCATTTCTCTCTTTCTCATTCTCTCTCTCTCCCTCCCCCCCTCTCTCTCTCTTTCTCTCTGTCTCTTTTCCTCGAACTATGTATGTATGTACAATACACACAATGTACATGTACATATATCCTCTTCATATTATATAGAGAGAGCCCGAGAGAGCCATCATTGCGCTCTCCGCTATATATAACAACTTGTTTATTACCCTTAACTAGCCACTTCCTACTTAAATGTGCCGGTATTTCTGCACATCATCTCTCTCTCTCTCTCTCTCTCTCTCTCTACTCTCTCACTCACTCTCTCGCCCTCGCGAACGTATTATTATAATATATACGTTATAATGTACCCGACGACACGACGCGCCCCGGCGGAGACTTGCGCCACCTCTCTTGCCCCCTCGCCGCTTCGTAGCTCCCTACTCCCATCCCCGCGCGGCCGCGCACCGCGAGTATATGTTTCGGTAGTAATGCGCGTATATATCTGTATCTATACGGTTTTGGAGTTTCCCGGCCGATGCTGCCAGAGCGGATATACACACTTAACAATGTTGCACTGCGTATATATATATATATATATATATACTACATATAGTTGAGCGGAGGGAAACTCGCATCTCGACAATATCGCCGACAGCTCGACGCGCGCGCGCATTTATGCACATTGCGTGTCCGGTGTGCTCATTGTTATATATATATATATATATATATATATATATATATATATATATATATATGCACGTATAGGCACAGGCATAATGGCATCGACCTTGCGGGCACGTATGCTCCTGCAAATGGAGCTTAGTTTAGAAATTATGTATACGAGTGTTCGGCGAGCTGGGAGAAATTACCAATTATACCATCATCATCAGCATCGTCATCACACACAGACACACATGTTTATGTATATATATGTTTGCCTGGCCTCCGGGTGCACAGACCCAATTTTCATCTTACTTCTTTTCTTGCACACTCGCATTCGATGTGAACTCCTCGATTTTAATCCTTTTACGGTTTTGTCCCAAACGGGCTCTCTCTCTCTCTCTTCTCTCTCTCTCTCTCTCTCTCTGTTCTCTCACTCTCTCTGATGCGCCAACTCTTTATACAGTAGTACGACATTCTCGCCTTTCACAGACTCTATATCTATACGTATTGAAAATCGCGCATCTTAATTTTCAGATTGATACGATGTATTATAATTAGTATATACGTGTGATCCAAGTCAGAGCACCTGAACATCTGCAATTGAAGATCAGGTATCGAGGCCAGTTTCTGATTCCAAAAAAAAGTTTGTATATCAATAATTCGATTAAAAAGAAAATGCCTGGCAAGTGGTCATAATCGTATAAGAAAATCATATAGTGAGCTTAGCATTTAATTCGAATGTTTTATCAAACAATTATACTACAAAACATTAATCACACCGAATACTGATAAAAAAAATTTTTTGCTGCGAACCGACTGAGTCATACTTCTAATTGTTTGTTGAATGACGAATTCATTCATTCTCAATAACTGGAATTTTTACCGTGGGTTTTTTTTTTTTTTTTTTTTTAATATTCGTGATAAATACATAGATATGAAAGCAGCGTATCGTTTACATACGAAACTTGTCTAAATCTGGACGTCGAGAACCGGCGAAAACTATTGATCTGGAAAATTTTCACAATTACCACCATCCAGAGGTATATTAAACTCTTCAGTTTTGTACTCGAAATTCATGGTTTATAAACTACATGCGTACGCGTAAGTGCCGACGTAAGGATTGGCAAATTATGAACGGTAACTCGTTGCAATGCAAATCGTTGATTTTAACATTTTAACGCAGTTTTATCTAAATTGTCCTAACAAAATATTTTTACAAAATAACAGAGCTTCAATGTCCGATTTTTTGGACGAACTTTTGCAGATAGTGATAATTTTTTAACAGTACAGTTAAGCTCGTTACAGTGTACTAGTGCAATTTTCATCAGCTGTCCTCTTGTACTTAATTCAAGTGCGAAGTGCAAAAAAAAAAAAAAAAAAAAAAACAAAAAAAACAACGACACAGAAACAGAAGCCTATTATAGAATAGTTACGCTGATAAAATAGATTTCCAACAAATGCACGTATAAGCCCGATGACATCAGCAATTGAGTTAATCAATCGCCCGTCTCTCGTGCTAACTCGATAAAAATAGAACGTGCATCTTCGGAAGCTCGTTGAAACGCGAGCGCGCGGACGGGCGGGCGCTCATTGTCGGCCATCGGCTTATAGCGTACGAACGCGCGAGCCTCAACTTGTATATAACTTCTTGATACATACAATTTGAGAATTTAACGTTTCGTCTCGCGAGTTAATTGAATTCTTTCATCAATTTTCCTCGCGCGCGTGCTCAATTGAAATTCTTACTAATGTAATTTTTTTTTTTTTTTTTTTTTTTTAATCTGCTACTGAATATATTAGGTATCGGCGCGTATGCGTGACTTGCTATATATTTGAGTTTAAATTACTGCATTGCTACAATGTATAAAAAGATCGTAACTACACAGAGAAATTTTTGTATTAATAACATTATTTACACATTCATACATACATACATCCATACATACATATATATATATATATATATATATATATATATATATATATATTTCAATCTGCATATATAAGACGATACGTGCTCTTTCCTCGTGCCGCGCATCGAGCTCACGCCGCGATTACATAAGAGGAGGGACGCGAGACGCTAAGAAAATTTTTGAGGCAGCGGTGTCGCACAAAGTAATTTTGGGGGGGGGGCGGGGGGAATAAACGCAGAGGCAGGTGCACGCGGGCTCACGGGAAATGTGCGCGCCGGCGTATATATGCTCTTTCCGGTGTATAAAATTTCCCTAATACCTCGTCACTTCTTCCATGGTCTATATATATATATATATATATATATATATATATATATATATATATATATATTGCATTTTACGAGACTACACTCTCCCTCTCTCGACAACGATCTCGGAAATTTTCCCCCTGGACTTTACGGCGCGATGTATGGTAATTCCATACGGCGCTTCCAAAAAGCAGGGAAAGAAAAATGAAATGAGAAGGGGGGAGGGGATGGGGGTAAAGGAATAAAACAGATGCCGACAAATCATTTTCAAAATTTCGCTGCTCAACTTGTAAATTTAAGCGGTCGGGACACTCTGTATGGCTACTGGAACGGCGTGTAAGATATTCTTTTATATGTATATATATATATATATATATATATATATATATATATATATATATATATAATTTCACTACATGGCAAGCTCCTTGGATATCTGCCAAAGTTAAAGAGCGCCACATTATCTTAAATTTTCGCAACATTTATTCGAATTATTTCCCATAATATACATACGACAGTAACTACCATGTTTTTCAGTGGACTCCGTGCAGTGTATAAAATTTTCACACTCTAACTCTAATTAACGCTTTGTTATTCGTTTTGTTCATTTTTTCTTCTTCTTTTTTTTTTTTTTTTTTTTTTTAAACTAAAAACACACAGCATTATACACACCGTCGAAGTAAACGAGAGTAAAATAACGTTGGAAATTGAACCGTCGGCGCCGTTCCGCCTGCGTTTTGCTGCGATCGAGCGTGACCGTACGCTTAGAAAAGGAACAAATGTCACATTATATGCGGAGATACAGGTTGCCGCCGTATAGACCGGCGCCAAGCGTTAGAATGAGAAAAGTGGGCCACGGGTATTGCATTACCCGCTGACCCAAACCAGAAGGATCCAATTGTCAGTGGGGCCCGTTTGGCCGTTTCACGCCGTCCGGATTTTAACGACGTTTCAGCGGCATCCAGCACCGAGGCCTTGTCGCGTTTCCCCTGTATAATATATATAACGTGAGAACAGAATCGCGAGGAGCCGCTTCTACGTTTTTTTTTGTTTTGTTTTGTTTTGTTTTTTTTTTTTTTCATCGTCCGGCTATACCGCATATAAATATGGTCGTTGGTTTGAAATAATAATATGAAATTCGTGCTTTCGTTAATTGTATTTGTGGTTATTGTTCGAGAAATTTGTCGCGTTTTGGACTCGATCGTTTACGGAACTGAAGAGCAGCAGCGCTCGTATCGGGAGCGCAAAGATGTTAAAACCTTTTTCAAAAATATCCTATATTCATCGATACGCGAAGTGCATTGTAAAAGAAAAAAATAACGTATACACCAAAATATTTTTCTAACTTCACATATATATGAGAGAGAGAGAGAGAGAGAGAGAGAGAGAAGAAAAATGGTCCCTTTACAAAAGACAATTACATAAGTGCCCTGAGCTCGTAATCCTGTTTAATATTAAAATATGATTTTTTTTCTTATTTCCATCCTACTTCGTTTGATTACTTTGATAAATTCATGTACTTATTTTGTTTTTATAGGGGGAGCGGCACTCGAGAAACGAATAAAAACTTTATTAAATTAAAAACTTTTCGCTTGAAAAGAATTTCAAATTTATATATAAAAACTATTAATATTAACGAATTCCGCTTAATTTATATGGAGGAAGATAGGGGAAAAAAAGAAATTGTTGCGCGAAAACGCGATTGTTGTCGTATATTAACATTTAATCCAATTACTATAATAATCAATTGATCAATATTTATCAGACGTCAGTCTCGCAATTGCATATTAAATTAATTTAATCCAGATATTTGCCTTTTATTAAAACAGTCTGATTTAACGATTTAACTCGTTTCTTCGATTGCTGCTGCGCTTTAATCTTCTTAGTAAAGAATAATGCACAAACAACGAGTCCCAACAAGTTTACAAACATAATAAACATCCGAACTGTATAAGACAACAATTACCCGTAGTTTCAAGCATACATTAAATATTTCATTCGAGTCTTAAACTTTATCGTGGCGAACGATGCCAGATCTTGGTTAGTTCACGTTTAAACGAAAATGAAAAATCATGTAAAACGCAATAAAAAGTAGAAAATTTTTTTTATCAAACAATGACTTGTATTCATGCCTACGGCGATAACGCTTATATCATTGTAGAAATATCTATGTACAAAAAAAAATCCACTCGATCAATTATAATGCCGAGTCTCAATTTTTTTGTTAAAAAAAAAAAAAAAAAAAAAGTCCGCGCCAATATCTGTCCGTATACGACGAAACCTGAACAAAAAACCCAGTTCCTCCATTTTGCGCTCTTTGCCTTTTACTTGATTTTTCTCCGACGGAACAATAGTCACACCAATTTTGGTCGATAGAAAAAAAATTCCAGCAAAGGAGAGATAATAAAGAGGAGAGAGAGAGAGGAGAGAGAGAGAGAGAGAGAGAGAGAGAGAGAGAGAGTGAGAGAACGTGCGGCAGATCGTTAGGCGAAGAATGATGTCACGGGTGCGCAATACTCCTTAATTCACAAAAGAAAACGGTTATTACAAGCTTATTACTCGTAATAGGTCGTTCACTTATAACGATGCTCGGAGACACACACACACACACACACACACACACACATATATATATATACAGCATGCTATAAAAGTTTTTTTGTTGGTACTCCGCAGTCAATCTAAATTTAAGATAACTTTTTTTCTCATCGCTGAACTCATTTTTCAATTTATTAAAGAAAAAAAAGGAGAGAAATAATTGATATTTATATTTCTATACGCCTCGCTAATATCTATGATTAGTACATTAATCAATGTTAAAAGTTAATTGCAAGGCTTTACGGCTCTTACGCTCTTAAAGTAATTTAAAAAAAAAAAAAAAAAGAATTCGGTATCTTTAGTGCTATACCAAAATTATGTTAATAATTTAAGTAAAAAGTTTTTTCTTTTTCTCAATCAGATGGCGAAATCGAGACGTGCTTAAAGACGAATAGAAATTGAGTCTGATTAACAAATTTTAACGCACATTTTTAAAGTACCGTTCCGTGGCAATATTTGAGAATCTCGTCAATTAACGACATTGCGAAAATCAAGAATCAATTTTGATTGAAAAAGTCCAAGAATTTCTGTTCTCGGCTTTGTCGAGGCTCGGGAGTAGAAATAATTCTGACGTAGACTTAAGTGCCGTTCAATTGGCCGCTCTCAACATTGAAAACGTTGAGTTTTGAATGAATTTATTGAAGAACTTCTCGCGTGCATTACGTTTGTTTTGATACTCGCGGCCGAGCGCGTCATTCTGGGAATTAGTCACGGAGAAATTCAATTCATCATATTCACACACACACACACACACACACTCACACACACACGCGCGCGCATATATATGGCTCTGTACTAGGTATAATAAATGAGATTAAAATAAAATTACATTCCAATTCCGTGTATCCATTATGAAGCGCTATATTTATTTCTTTGGCATTTCTATCGAATGAAAATGCAAATGACCCCGCCGTTCGGTGGGACATTCTTTGATAAAAAAAAAAAATGATTGCTTTACGAAAAAAATAAATAAGTGCCTTACTGAACCCAATTGCTTTAACAAATAATTATACTCTAAAGATTTTTCTCGCCCTCGTGTATGTTACGTAAAATTGTTGATTTTCGTACGAAATGTCAGCGGGACCTCGTGAGGTCCGTACCTCGCTTTGTTATGCATTTAAAAGCTAATTAATGTTGTACCAATTGAAATGATAATGAAGCACATATCAAATTATTCGTAATGAAACGAAAAATAATCTGTTTTTTCTTTTCTGTTTTAATTTTATTTTCATAATTGAAGAGCGTCGCATTTCCGAAAAGCGAAGATTTATGTCGGAAAATGAATCGTATTTCAACAAAAATCATAAAAATTCTTCCTGGCAATCATGAAATATTGACCCAGGAACACGAAAATTCTTATAAAATTAGTCCAAGTAACACCTTCGATTGTTAATTAACTCTAATTAACTCTAATTAGTTCGCAATTAATTCGTTAACAATTATAAAAATGACTATCTTCTTCATGTAACAAAGCAATACTTGCTATGGCTCGTATACAAGTGTAACAATAATTATAAATTTATTTGCTATGGCTTTAATTTTTACCTTCATACGTTTATATACGAGCATTTTTTTTTCACGAGCAAACCAAAAACAGATGATAATAAAGCCATGTCTTTTTTATAATTAACTCATTGTTAAATAATAAAGAGACATCAATGAAATCGTATTTCAAGTAAATAAAAAATAAAGTGCCTCAGTCCAGTGACATTTCACAGCATATTATTAAAACCAAAAAGGTGATTAATCTAAAAAAAATTTTAATCGAACATAAAATTAACGCTTTCTGAATAATCGAGTTATCGACGGATTCAACAACGTATACAAATTGTGTCTTGCAAGGTTTTACCTCGTTAATCGGTATAAAACTATAGATTCGCACAATTGACGTGATCGACGAAGCTTTTCTATAACCACGTCGGCTGGCATGAGAGAAAAATTGCGAGGATACAAGGATGAATTTTTATTATTCAGAATATATATATATATATATATATATATATATATATATATATATATATATATAAAATCGCTTCCACATACCCATCTATGTATTGTAAAATCTCGTTAAACATGTGCTGTGCGCGACAATACCCCCGGTCCGCGTGACATTCGTCCCGACACCCCGCGAATCGCCCGCAGGAACTTTCTCTTCTGCACGCGCGCGCCTGTACGGACGGACGTCGGGCGCATTTGCATGCGCGCGCCGAGCGGCAGCGCTGGAAAATGGGAATTTTTGCACGGAGCGATTTCACCGAGCGCGGAGCCGTTAAATATATAGAGAGAGCGCGCTCGCTCGCGCGCTCGCTCGCTCTAACAACAACGCAATAAAATGAACAAAAAAATACATACACACACACACACACACGCACACACACGCACACACACGCACGCGCGCGCGCGCACACGCACACACACGCACACACACGCACGCGCGCGCGCACACACACACACAAAGAATCGCGACCACACTGATCAAATTAAAACGTATTTAGCTCTCTCTCTCTTTTTTTTGTTTGCTTGTACCTCCCGACACACATTCCATAGAGATCGTCGGCATTATACTCCGCGCCTCGTTCGCCATCATTATTGCACTGTGATATATATATATATATATATATATATATATATATATATATATATATATATATATATATAGCAAATTGATCTCCCACAGTTGACAGCGTCAATTATTGACCAAACGAACCTCGTGAACCGTATATGCCATGCGCTCATTCTATTACATATACACATGTCGATCGTACGCTCGCACTGCACGCAGCCGATGTTTTTGTTCTCGTATCTCCCCCCCCCCTCCCGCCCCCATCCGCCCGGGGTACCAAACAAAAGCGCCCGCGCATCCCTGCCTCTGGGCTAGACCGGGGGTTGTGTGTGTGGGAAGGGGGGGGGGTAGATCAAAAAGCCTCGACCCTTATTTTTCGCGCGCTCTCGCGCTAATTTGGCCCGCGCGCGCATAAAGACAGAGAGATCGCATATACGCGAGAGACCGAGGCGTAAAAAAAAAACTCAACTCTTATAGTTCTCGCTTTGCGCCCGGTGGTCCGTCACGGGTGGTTGTGCGGGGGGGGGGCGTCAGATGGGCAATTTTTTTCCTCTTCTTTATAAGTCGAACGCGCGGTTGCAGAAGACGCGAATAGATTTTAAATCAAGTATGAATGACGTTATTTTTACGGGGGAGGGGTTTTGTATCTGTTCGATCTGCATTTATGTTTACATATTTACCGAGTCAAGTTGGAGTTTCGCTTGATTTCAACAACTTACGTTATCCGTGTACATAGTAATCAAGAGTCCAAACAGTCTAATTGCGTGTTTATTCGGTGATCGCCTCTTTTTTTCTGATCGAGAAGCCTTGTCGTGCAATGCAAAATCGGGAGATCCTCGTGGAATCGAGGAGAACCGAAATTTTTCGGTGCTGTTTGTAACGAGATTATTTTTAACTGGGGGAATTTTTTCACCCTGTACTTCTGTTTCACGGCTCCTGCTCTATCGAAGAATAGTGTTCTCGGTAAAAAAAATTGAAGTAACAATGCGATTTTGTGAAATTTTCATTCTCTCTTTTGTCTTTCTTCATCAAAATACCGAAGAATATGAATTGTGTTAAATTTTGAAAGTCTTTGATGCGCGTATTGAAAAAAAGCCTAAAATTATCTTCAATAAACGCGGTACTATAAAAGTCAATTTACAACCACGTAAAATTCTACTACAATTTTTGTTGCTTTTAATTTTTTGCATATACATACATACATACATACATACATACATACATACATATATAGATATATATATATATATATATATATATACACATATATAAACCTACGAATATATATTACATATATATGGTGTCGAAATTGTTTTTTTTTTTTTCTATACAAGCCAAGAGCTGCAGTGAGCGGTTTTTCCGCCTTTGCCAGAAGAGAATTTGAACTGCCGTTCATATGAAATACGCGCGCATACGCGTTTGCGGGGAATTTTTTGAAAATGCCGTGCGCCCCGAAAAACGCCACCGCGAGACTCGCATCGAAAACAATTCGAACTCGGTAGACAATATAGCGCGTTGCCATGAAACATTCCGCAAATTAGATGTGTATACAGATACTACACGCATGTGCGTAAATGTGTATGTGTTGTTGTTGTTATTGTTGGAGCAAGCAAATCCGGTTCCCGTTTTTGTCCTAGACAATAAACCGCACAGTAGGTAAAGCTCTCTCTCTCTCTCTCTCTCTCTCTCTCTCTCAACCATACCGAATGTGTGTGTGTGCGCGCGCGCATAGATTTCGGGAATGAGAGCGGAAAGATCTCGTTAACGAGGAAGCGCGTGCGCGTATTCGCAAAAAACATACGAAAGAGAGAGAGAGAGAGAGAGAGAGAGAGACTCAAACGTGGAAGGGTGCAAACTGTTTAACACAAATTCGGCATCAAACGAGCATTTCTGCAATTTAATCCTCATCCTATATATACAAGATTAAAACATACAAAATTGCAATTTATGCTCTCTTTCCAATTTCTCTCCTCCCTTCCTAACTCTTGTTTTTCCCATAAGCAAAACGTCATATCGAATCCGCCCTCTTTTTTCTTTGCATATCAACTGTCCTGTACGTAGACTAGTCGCAGATATGTAATATAGTAGTTGTATACGGGCGCTTGTCACGCACTTACACATTGGAAAGGAAAAAGGAGAAAAAATACATCCGTCGTTACGATCAAAAGTTTGATCGGCAGTAGTTTATAGACGCGCCGCAGTTACTAGTGTATATATATATATATATATATATATATATATATATATATATATGCGTGTATCAGCTTCGATGTCTACCAGGTTCCCAGTTCCCGGTTCCCGGGTTAACGAATATGAAGCTATTCTATATATATAGAGGATGGATAGAATACGAGCACACAATAATAGAGAAAAAAATACACTATCCATATACTTCACCGTGTTTCGTTGACATATATACAATATATATATATATATATATATATATATATATATATATATATATATATATATACACGATAAATCGAAATATACTTCACAGTATAAAAATTATATTAATCCTCGCGAAACGTAAAAGTGGCAATAATTATACAACTAATAAATATACACAGTTCTATTTTGTCCTTGTTATCTGCCCTCGTAATTTCATTTAATGGATAGCGTTCGGACTTTTATATTGCCCCCCTCCCCACCTCGTGGGCTTTCGCCACGCGCGCGATTGATCAAGGTATGAAAAATTTTAATGCATGGCGAGAGGAAGAAAAAGGCTCGGACCGCATTGATTAAATTGTATGGACGAACGACGTTCGATAGATATCGGTTTGGACAAAAAAAAAGACAGACGAGCTAAACTACTAGTATTGGTCATCTTTCGATTATCAATTGAAAATTAAATCTTCTTGCCGAGTTAAATTTTACGGTGGGCAATTTATAATGTCGATTGATAAGTACATTTTACAAATTGTCATGTGCGATGCTCAATGAAAATTATAAGTATAAATTGGTTGATTTGTTTAATTCAATCCCCGTTTGCCAAAATCCTTTCTGCCCAGCATATGGAGAATGTTAATTAAACGTATTATATACTCGGCCGCGAGACAATGAAAAAAAAATTCTTTAAAATTCTTTTAAAGCAACATCTGGCGGCACGTGCGCGGAATTTTCTGGAAATAAAGTAATGCGAAAAATAGAATAATGGAAAGCCGAGCGTATCGCCAAGTGTAAAATTCCAATTAAATGCTCGAAATGAGAGCCTTTAACCGAATAAAATTAAAAGCTCGTGCGCTCGATTCCATTTTTTTTTGTTTTTGTTGTTTTTTTTTTCTTTTTGCTTGTATTTGTTATAATTATACGAATAACTCCGAAAAATCTAACAATGGAACAGGATTTATTATGGGATTCCTTAGGCATATATATATATATATATATATATATATATATATATATATATATATATATAATACTATGGTAGCGTACAGCATCTTTAAAAAACGAAAAGAGGGATAATTAGTCCGTTACTATTATTCATGACTTTATCTACCTGGGTGAGTTATGCATCAATAAGCGTAGTGTTGCTTGCTTAACGAGTAAGCGCATTATATATCTATATATATATATATATATACTTCGATCCTGTCGTATAACATAGACAATGGCTATTGAAATACTTCGAAATTCCATTTATGCTACGACCCAAAGTGTCCAGAATGAAAGAAGACAGTGAGAGAGCATACTTATCTCGCAATCCGGTATATGATATATATATATATATATATATATATATATATATATATATATATGTATACATATACACACAGAGAGCCCTCGCAGCTTGCGAAATAAATACCGCGCGTTACACACATTAGTCCCAGATTCGAGGCGCGAATCTCAGTGTGTATAAGCACATCGTCGCTTACGATCCGATATAATGACGAGAGAGAGAGAGAGAGAGAGAACTAAAACATAGAAGAAACATCGACATAGGACGACGCACTCACCCCCCTCCCAATGGAGCGTAGTGTGCAATTTTTCGACGGATCCGCGCGCGACGGAGGCAGGAGATCGTCGAGGAGGATGAGGAGGAGGAGACGGGGTGAAAAGAAAACCGGCGCGGGGCCGTATAGGAGGATGGGAGTGTATAGGATAGTAAGTGTGTGTGTGTGTGTGTAATGTGTATAGGACGATAAGCCGAGGGTCTGCTTTCTGTCAAGAGATTTCGCGGGCCCGCGCATTATCTCGGCGCGTGCAGGCCATTAATCCAGCGCGGGCGCAGATATAGCGTTTGTTATAGTATTCATCGCCCTCACTCTCTCTGTCTCTCCCTCGAGGAGGAGGAGGAGGAGGAGGAGGTGGCGGAGCCGCGAAGTGGGGCGGGGGAGCGAAGAGGTCGACTTCTCTCGAAACTGCCACGCGCTCTACAAAGGCGTCTCGGCCACGGTTCTATGGCCGTGTCGAGCGGTCGTCTTGCGGGGGTGAAAAGAAGGTGTGTGTTGTGTGTGTGTGTGTGGGGACGGGGAGGGGAAGGGACTACGCGAGACACAGCGGACTCGCTGAAAAAGTCATGCATATATAGGATCCCCGACCGCGGGGCTAAGATTCTTTCTCGCACGCGCTTACGCGTCGCGTACAGGCATACGCGAACGTGTGTAATCGGCCGACCGCCCCGGTAGGTACACATAATTCCGCTTGAAAGCTCCCCCCCTCTCTCTCCCTCGAGCGCGCGCGCGAGCCGCGAAAAACTTTTTCACCCCCTCGCCCTGCACACATCGCGCGCGCGCGAGCCTCGACGGCGGGGGCATCTATAGAGGGTGGGCTTATACTCCCTTCAAGGGCTTCCAAGGTAAACCTTGGCGAGGAGGAAGTATTGCCGGGAGTAAGTCCCGCTTTCTCATCGCCCTCCCCCTTCCCCTTCCTCCTTCCGGTGCGCGCGCGCGCGAAAGCTCCTCATCTCTCTCGGCTTTCTTTGCCCGGCCAAAGCCGCGGCAGTGATGTGTATTAGGTGTAGTAGTAGTATATGTATATATATATTTGACACACGGTATCGCGTCTTACGGCGTCCCTTTTATGCATACGGTACTTCCACATATGTTGAGGAGGCATTAAGCTTATAATAGATTTTTTGACGCTCTTTAACGCGCGACAGTCGTCTTTGTTAAGAAAAAAAGAAGAACAATGAAGCAATTGATACAGGCTATAAATGTTATATATAAAATTTACCGTCTCTACCACAAGAATATACATTATTACTTACAATTTGAGGAATTTGAAATCTATTTGAATCCACATGATTTCAAGATATCATCTAGGAAGTACCTATATAATCCAAAGGCACTCAGATTCCAACTAAATCACGGAGTTGTAATTAAATAAATAGAAAAAAATTAAGTAGATAAAAGTATGAAAATTAATCAATAATTAGCCAAAAAAAAATCAGTAATATTTTTATAAAACTTTTTCTAAATAATCAACTGAAAATTCCTCTGTTCACACCGTAAGAAATTTATTGCAAAAGAACATCCTTAAATTTGAGCTTATGTGACCCATATGGTTTCATTGAAATCCCACGGTCAGTGAATTTCGATTTTGCACGTACTTCCTATTATCTTCACTTCATGCGGATTTTAATAAAGGCCTTAAATCACTTCCATTACAACAGGTAATATTATCTATGGTTATGGTATAAAAGTTACGTTCTATGCATGATATTTAAAAAATTAAAATGTTTTTTTTTTTGTTTTGGTAATTTTAAGGTTATGTGCCCCCTTTAAATTGCAGTATCAAGAATGCACGAAAAAAAGTGCTAAAGAATTATTTGAAACTTTGCAGGGACTACACACAGGTCCGGTTGAAAAAAAGTAGACCGAACCTAATGCTACATCTAACACAACCCAAACTATCAGAATAGATAATTTTATCATCGAATTATTTCCAAACTCCGTCAAATCAAGAGTTGGCATCAACAATCGATTAATTAAAAAAAAAAAAAAAAATTCGATCAGTTCGAATTATTAGAAGCCATAAAACAAAGGTTACGCAACAGTGAACGTCTTTAAGTTTCTTGGATGCCAATAATTATATATATTATATATAGTAAACGGTAACGATAAATCAGTCATTATTACCACATTTCCAAGAAGAAGCAGTAATAAACGACTTTATCAATATGTGAATGAAATATGCCATTAAGATTCTCAATTGGCATTACGGCAGGAGACATTAAAACCGCGTTTCAATTTCAAGATAATTCAAAACGTGCTTTGAGAAAAAAAAAAAACAATTTTCTTCAGTTACGTAGTGACGTCCTTTTCTGCTACTTATGTTTCTACGCCTCTTTCTTTACTGAAACGTTAGTGTAGCTCGTTGTTTTTTTTTTTTTTTGCATCTATCGAATTTTTTAGGGCTATACGTAAGTTACAATTGCGAAATATTAAGCTATGTATGTAGATAAAATTTGTTAAGCCGTGTATGTAGATGAAATTCATAATTATATTGTAAAGAGTGTGTCACTTCTCACGGCCATTGTCGAAACAATGATATACTGGTTTTCTTATGTTTTATCCACTTTATTTATAAATATTTTATTTATTAATAATTTTCTTAAATAGTTCATTTTTAAAATAAAAAGGGATGGAATGGCAATAGCCCAAGAAAAATTTCACATTCTAAAGAATTTATTTATCGCTGTGACGTTGTTCGTTCCGATTCCGTTGGTCAACGGACTATTTTTCTTTTAAATAAGCTTGCTCAATCCGTTGCACTACTGACTCTCCCATTGGCTTTTGAAAAATTCGAAGAATTTTGGCTTTGCATTAAAAAAAAAAAAAAAAAACAAAGAAAAAGGCAAAGCCAGAACAAATAGTAAAATGTATATCGACAATATAGTTTTCGCAGCGTTATTAATAATTTCGCTTTTCATTTCAGTATCAATTGTAAAATGGAACGGCAATCGTTCGTTATCGTCTTTTAACGATGTCATTTAATTTATATTATCACCAGCATTATCGTTGCCAATGACCGTGCAGCGCCAATGAACGCATTTCCATTCGACAAAGAACAATTAAAAATTCGTTTCCAGCGTGGTTTCATAGAGAAAAAAAAAATGTCAAATTATTCAACAGCAATGAATTTCGAAAAGATTAATATATTTAGTCGATCTAATTCAATGGCAAAGTATTGTTCCTAAAAGTCGCGCGTGAATTGCACTTCGCTTAAATACTTCGTATATCGATAAAAAGACACGCGCTCAAGGCTTGCCATAAATTCGCTTAGAGTCGACAGTTCCATGGAAATAGAAGAGTGCCAAATGGATGTCGTTAATGAAAAATTATTATACACACGGTTTATTATCGCAAGGATTTACCAACTAGAATGAAGCTACACGCGTTAAATGTTTACGAATGAAAAAAAAAAAAAAAAAAACAAACAAACAAAACCTATAATTCTCGCGAAGAAAGATTGGCTCGTTAAGTTGCAGTAATAGTTGAGCAAAATGTGGAATATTTATGAATTAAAAACTTGACCTTATTGCATAAATTTTATAATTTCATAAGTGCCTATAGCTGGACCTGATGCTCGATTAATTATACGCTTTCGAAAACCGAATAATCGTGTCGACAGCCTACAATGTAACGAAGTATAGACATGCTTCGCGATTCGTATATGATGTCTTGTGTAAAGCTTACTTAAAAGCACGGATTTGCCAAGTAAGGGAAAATGTCGCATCCTCCCCCCATCCTCATTCTATATATATATATATATATATATATATATTTTTTTTTTCTAGAGCATTCGCGAATATAAATAGTCTTGTGGCTACGACACTTGGCGCTCGGTTCTATTTCTTTTTAACCTCCTTCCCCTACCATTTTCAAAAGCCTTTTTATTCACGGCCTTATGTATTGCGCGCGCATCTTTTACGTTTTCCAGCGGAGGTGGAAAAGTTGGTAACACGAACTTTTATATATATATATATCGACACGCATACGACGAGATGCGGGAAAGCGAGCGCATATAATTTTTGCCGCGCTGCTGCTATTCTTATCGGCGCGGGAAATTTTCCGATAACGATTATTCCGGGAAAATCTATTAGACGCCATACGTTGCGCATTACCACGGACCTAAGATCGGTGGCAATAAATACGCGCGCCGAGGCGACGAATCCAAGACGCATGTGTTTAATTTTATCGAGTGCTATACCGTTGCCGAGGGGGGGGGGGGTAATCACAATTTTAACCGGTATGACGTCTCCAATATGAAATTACATGCGTTACTAAGAAAAATTAATTTTCAAAAAAAATGTTATGTTATGAAACATCCAGATAATTTTCATAGCAACTGAAAGAATGCCGTTATGCCTTTTAATGTACCATGTGAAATGCGCAAGTTTAAAATGTGAGTTGTCTACAAGTCACTCGTACTGAAAAATCAAGATTTTCCTTGGCACATTTAAATTGTGATAAAAGAGTACTTGAACGTACCGGTGGAATTTCCATTATTGTACGAGGAAACATTCCTCAAATGCTTGCAAGATTTTTATAACATGGTAATCATATATATATACACACACACAAGTTGAAAGCAAAAAAGAAAAAACATCAAAGATTTATATCACGGAAAAACCAATTTTTAGTGAATTAAAAAAGACAATCTTTCTTTCATCAAATCGAATTCGTGTTATGAATAATGAGATAAGACATTATTAATTTTTAAAGTAATGTTTAATTTTTAATTTTCAATATAAACTTTTACTGCTAATTACTATGGATTTAATAGGAAACACAAGTTTTTTTTCTTCAAAAATAATTGAGAAGACTTACGGTTCTCTTATTATATAAAGTTTGCTTTAAGAAAAACAGAATCAAAAATGTGCTTTATAGAAAAAAATTAATTTTTTTATCATCCCAAAATTAAAAAATTTCTGAATTTACTATAGAATATACTGTTAATCTACAAAATTCACGTACTACCATAAATGCATTTCACTACTGGTGACATTTGATTTTTATTATTTATATATTTATATATATATATATATATATATATATATATAT
Organism: Sycobia sp. Sy_11; assembly: GCA_018907035.1. Taxonomy (NCBI): domain Eukaryota; kingdom Metazoa; phylum Arthropoda; class Insecta; order Hymenoptera; family Epichrysomallidae; genus Sycobia; species Sycobia sp. Sy_11. The sequence goes on from JACCIC010000371.1 coordinate 93,429, forward strand.
ATATATATATAAGCTCCCAAACGAATGAGCCCAAGGCAGTATTAGTCTCGTGAGATAAATATTAACTTTACACACTGGAGTTCCTGTCGAAGCATATTGTAGACCACGCGGGAGAGAGCCGCAAAATTACGACGAAGTCGTGATTTTGAGGTTAGAGTGGCGTAAAATCGTTTATTGCATAATGTATATTGCACCTGCCGTTGTATATGAATGCGGCGCACGAATCTCCCCTCCATAAAGCATAATATCAAAAATTAAAATGCCCCAGAGACTCTCGCGTATAAAATAAGGTGCGTGCGCGCGCGCGCGCGCGCGTGTGTGTGTGTGTGTGTGTGTGTGTGTGTTGTGTGTGTGTGTGTGTGTGTGTGTGTGTGTGTGTGTGTGTGTGTGTGTGTGTGTGTAATATATAATCCTTCCACAATTAGATTCTGCAAAATATATTGATCGGCTTTCAGAAAATTTGAAATTAACTTCTCGGAATAGAGAATCGGGCATTCATAATACCTTCTTTGTTCCTCGTTAACCGGATAATATTACTGGAGAATGATCGATTGCAAGCAATCAATCACCCACTATAGCACGTAATGCACTCTTTCCTCTATATATATATATATCATACATACAGATAACTGGCATTCATAAAACATAACGTATACAAAAAAAGACACGTAAATTAAATTAATTTCGTTCATCAAAAGAAGAAAAATAAGTAAATAAATATATTAATACAGAACAAGCAGCGATTTTCTATTTTGAACTCTGATTTTCAAGAAGAAGAAACATGAAATCGAAGAGGTAAAACATGTTGAAAAAATATATAATCATCATAACTAAATTATATAGCTTACGACCTTCTAGCAATCTACACATGTAAAGAACAATCATGGGATGATTGTAAAATTTACAAGAACGAAATATAATTTTTGAAATATTCACAGTCTATGATGGATTAAAACGCGAATAGAATAGAGCTACACGTGGCTTATGAACGGTCACTTGATAAATATTGCTACACTTTTTTCTTTCCCACAAGCGTCCAATAATATATAGATCATCCGTCGTTTTACCGACGAACTCAGCGGATGCTTTAAGCCGAAACCTGTACATTTCCATAATCATAGCTTTTTAAACAAAAAAAAAAAACTGTTGATTTATTGCGCTCGAGCGTAATTCACACAAATTGCTCTATCGAACTATATATATATTGTAAACCACAATGCGTAATGCCACCAAGTGAAAAGAAGGGTAGAGAGAGGAGTGAGTGAGTGAGTGAGTGCGAGAGATAGAGAGATAGAGAGAGAGAGAGAGAGAGAGAGAGAGAGAGAGAGAGAGAGAGAGAGAGAGAGAGAGAGAGAGAGAGAGAGAGAGGCAGAGGCAAACGTATAGAAAGACTCTGCGCGGGCGCGCACACGTTTTCCTTCTCTCCACTCAGACCATTAAATAGGCAATCAATTTCCACGGAAGGATAGACCGTAAAGCGGCCTTTAGCGTTTTATATAGAGAGGCGGCCGTAACGGAGAGAGCAGGAAGAGAGGGTGTATATATATATATATATATATATATATATATATATATATATATCTTTACGCACGATCCTACGGTCTGGATTTAGAAACTTTGATTGGCAATTTTTGAGAGATCGTTCCGGGAGAGAGGGGTCTTGATTTCTCCCAATCCTACGGCCACGCGTACCCTCCCCCTCCCCCTTCCCGCGCCGCGCTCTGCCGCTGGGGCGCGCTATCTGCGCCACCCATCCTTCCCCCCTCCTCCCCCTATCCTATCCAGAGCTCTACGGGCAGAAGACCTTTCATCCCTTTGGCGCTGCTGCATCATCGGTGTCTCCCGGAGTCATCCTCCCTCCCCCCCCTCCTCCACCCGACCGCCAAAACCGCCGCCTCCTCGTTTTCCACGTCCGAGGAGGCGAGCCAGCCCCTCGCGCCGTACCGACGGCTATCTCGCCACCGCCGCGGAGAGAACCCCTTTGAATCGCCCGTCGCAATTGCCCGAGCGCGCTTACATACACACACACACGCACACACACACACACACATGCCAACGGAAGATCCCCGTTAAAGCGGGCGCATGGAAGGCGGAGAAGAAGGTCGGCAAGAGCACGAAGCCGCGCATTCGGCGCGCCGGCTATTACGCGCGTACTGCATATAGAACATAAGCCCGGGATTAAAAAAGTCGAGCATCGATCTCGCGCGGTCGGTGGACTTCTGCAAATTGCGCTTTTCAAACGAAAGAGAGAGAAAGAGAGAGAGAGAGAGAGAGAGAAACGTCTTACGGCGACGGTCTCTCCTCCCGAGCCCCCGCAACCTCGAGCGTCCGGCCTACTCTCTTTTTCCATGTTATACTTTCTTACTCATAGAGACGTACACAAACGTATACGCGCGCGCACGCACACGTGTACTCGTGTATATAAGTACAGCGGAAGAGATAAAAGACGCGAGACCAACGGGCGCCAAGCTTGCCAGAGTTTAAAGCGGGCCAAAATTGCATACCGCTCCCCCCCCCCCCTCCCCCGCGGGTACATCAAAGTTTCCTTTGCGGGCCGAGGAGGGGGAGAGGGCTCGACCGGCATATATTCTCCCTAGGCGTGTGCGGGGCAAAGGTGCTGCTGCGCGCCAGTGTCAAGTGAAAATTGGAAAGTTTTTATATCGCGGTTTTTTTTTTTTTTTTTTTTTTTTTTTTTTTTTTTTTAACGGCTCGCCCCGTTTATACGGGGATAGGAGCTGGCCGCAAATATCTGTGCGGGGCCGTGAGCGCTTCTCGCGCGAAGAGCCGATGCGGGTGCGGCCGCGGGGGCCGGAACCTTCTTCATACGTCGACAGGCGGTAAATTAATAATATGCGCGATCGATTTTTCGAGATCTTGCCGGTTATGGCTGTTTTTGTCGCGGGGTACGCGCTTGATTGCGATCGAGCGCCGTACGGGCTATACGACCGAGTCCACGGGGCTGGCGTGAATTAAACATTTTAGGCGACGCGACGAGGGCATCGATAATTTATCGGATCTCGGAATTTCCGATGATATAGCTCGTTTTGCCTTTACAGTAACGAACAGATTTTAATGCACCGTTGAAAAATTTTAACTGACGAAACAATCCAGTTGATAAGTAGTTCCAGAAAGAATATAATTTATGTACTTGTAGTATATATATATATTATAATAATTTTAAGCTGTAAACAATTTTGCGAACCATAAAGAAAATAACGTATACCAATTGTGCCGTATCTATGTAAAATTTGATAATGAATGTTTTATAAAACATTCATTAACAAAAACAAAAAAAATATATATATATAAATGATTCGCACGACGAACAATTATATAATTGTCAATTCGAAAATATAATTTTACGAAATCGAGCGCGGTTGAATTCCGAGGAGCACTCTGATTTTATAACTGTTCCGCGAATCGCGATTTTATTAGATCGCTTAAAAAAGACGCGCGCTTGTGGCTTTCTTTTTTAATTTTACACGATAAAATCTAAAAATATCTCGAGTACTTTAATTGAAGGCCAAATTTTTACCTAATAAAGCGATCGGTTAGAAAAATTTGCAGAAGACCTATAAGACCGAATTCTGACTGTACGTGCGTATAAAGAAAATTTCAATTGTATAATTGAACGTATACATCTTACGTTGTGTATATACAGGATAAACTCCTTATCGCTGTATCCGTTTAGGTTTCTTACGAAAATTTCATTGCGGAGATAGTACAGCAGCAGCAACACCCTCGTTCAACATTTAATTCCAATTACGAATAAAAGTCTTACAAGTATAAAAAAAAAATATGTGTAATCTATACAATACTATCTAGCAGGAATAATGTTTATTGCGAACAATCGTAATCTCAAGCGAGCGGGTGATTCAATGCAAAAAAATTGTCGAGTGTTTAGTGTAACTCTAATAATACACAGTACGAGATGCGTATTAATCATGATGTGAAGCTGAACGGTGATATGTGTGATGTTACGCGTACGCACACGCGCGAGTGTGAGAAAGAATCGCGTAAAAAAGGAGTACGGCACTTAAGGACACACTTGGATTGGAGAACCACTCCTGTTGGGCGCTTGAGAAGTGAGAGAGAGTGAGAGAGAGAGAGAGAGAGGGAGAGAGAGAGGGCGAAAGGGGTTGGATCTCCTAATACAGCTGTATTATTGTACTTTAGGCGTCGAAAGAGAAACTCCAAAGGCTCCAATTGAAGTTAAATAAACGTCGGTCCGTGGTGGTAAGAAAGCGAGGAAGAAAAATTAACCGCTGTTCTCACGGGCGGCAATTGAGCCTGTATCTGTGAGTGTATCGAGTATTGGGAAAACAGAGAAGTAGATAGATGAGAGAGAGAGAGAGAGAGAGAGAGAGAGAGAGCGAGAGGAGGGGGGTAGTAAAGCCATTTGGCGAACCTGGAGGAACGATCTGTATAAACAGTCGGTATATAATGCAATTTAAAGGAAAAACTTGTTCCCGTACTGCATTGCCGGGGACAAGAACTTTTCGTACAAATAGCGGATGGGTCGACCTTACATAATAATACCAAAGCCATTTTCATAGTACGCGATCGAAGCGTTATGTTACGGGATACTCAAGGCCTATAATTTGTCTTTTTGCCTTGTTTTTTTTTTCCTCTTCTTCTTAAATTTGCCCGACGATGCGTTTCGACCGGTTTTCGTCTATGATACTTTTCCGTATTGGGAGCTGAAATCGTAGCCGTGACCTCTCGTGGCAAAATGGTGAATTTGCACAAGCCGACGCACGGCCTGGCATCGCGTGCAATATCATATTGTATTTATGCGTATTTGTATGAACGTCGGAGATTTCGTTGCACACTGTGATAAAAAGTGTTGGTAGGGCCGCTGATGTACGGTAATTCCCCGGATGGGAAAAAACATTGAAGAATTCTGGCATTGGCTTTCATCGCTACCCAAGACCAAATGACGTTTTATGACTGGTCTATGACTTTCGAACGCTTTCCCGCCTTCCAGCAAGAAACGGCTGCGAAGATGACCGTACCGCTACTTTTTCTGATACTGCAGTCGATAATAAAAATATTGGCTTTTACACAGTCTTCTCCCATTCCATAAATTTACGCTGTTTACCCACATACGCTATCATAATTAGTTAAAAATAAAATGTTAATGCTTGATTAATAATTTATTTGATAGAAATAAGCGACGATCCATATAAACACTATAAGCAGACGTTGCGCAGTGACACTTAAAGTTCCCATTGAGGAAGTATAATTTATCTCAGACTAAGCATATATATATAACTTCAATATTGCTACTTACAATGTTATGAGAAAAGAACATTTACAGAGTTGTCCATGTAGACGACATATTGATGTATTATTATCGAGCCACACCGCCATTAGTCTTTAATGCAACAAAGTTTTACGTCTTTATTGTTCAGATGTCCGATATGAAGATTTCTTATGATTTCGCGTTTCGTAGTATAATGCGGAACGTATGGAACTTTAGATTTTGTAAACATTTTCATAGTCAGCATTACAACGCTCCTCGTAATGTATCGAGGCTCCCCCACCTACAGTGCTATAAATAAAAACCATTTTTTCACAATATGTCTCGAGAGGCCGATATTTTTACTTTCTATAATTTTCGAACGACGAAATATTAAACATCGCATACCCTGCCAAGATTTTAATTAAATAAAACCTCGATCTACTCGCCTCGATCAGATTTTATTATGCTAATAACTGTACGCATTAAAGTAAGTATATCGATCCATTAATAACCGGGATGTGAATATAATTATTAATTACGAAATAATTAACTCGTCGACCTAAAGTGTATAACAAATGTGAAAAGTGAAACATACACGCAACGAGCAAAAATTTTGTAAGATAATAGCAGTAATAATAATTGCACAAATTCAGAGATCATATTATATAGCCGCAGTCTAGCCCTCGTTAATTGCGCAACGCGAATTCCCGGGGAAATTCGACCCAAGATATAAAACAAACAAAAAAAAAAAGTAAAAGAGGGCGTATACGTTGTTGCGAAGTCGCTGGACAGAGTTTTTTTTTCGGCAAACGCATAACTCTCGCCGGACAAAAAAAAATATATATATATATGTAGACAATTATTACTCGCGCGCTGCGCAAGAGAGCAGGGGGAGGGAAGAGGTTGGGGGGGGGTCGTCTCATCGCGCTCTCGGTCCCGCGCGATTTCTCGATTGCTTTGCATTTTAAGCCCCGCGCGAGAAATTGCCCAAGACGCTGCCGGGCGAGAGCGTTCTCGAATTCCAGGAGTCAAATATTCTGGATTTTATGCATTTCGATCACGTAAACCCTCGCCCGCCCCTCACCTCCGCCGCCCCTCTAACTCTCCATACACAAAATAGGTGCGAGGAAATCTCGTTTAATGAACAAAGTGTGTGTATATATATATATATATATATATATATATATATATATATATACTTCCTCGTTAGGTTATATCCACATTTTCTTCCGCGTGAATTGTCATAATACACGTGGCGCTTAAAACTCCTTTCGCAGTTTCTGGAAGAGCTCTCTGGAATTTTCGGTGGTAATAGGACCCTCGAAAGTTTTCGTACGGGGTTTCGGTCATCTCGGAGAGTAATTTAAGTTTACTCTGTCATGTATACCTCCCCCTCACACAACCGTCGCATTGTACAACAATGCGGGCGTATTAAAAGATAATTAAGGAATAAAAATGAGCGGAGAGGGCGAGAGAGAGAGAGAGAGAGAGAGAGAGAGAACGCTCCTCATAATAATAATGCTAATAATGAGGGAAATAAAGAATTCGAATAATTAAGCTTTTTATGGCGGTCGCGTATTAGAGAGGATGGGACTCGGAATTGAATAATACACTTATAAAATGTATATAACTGAATTATATCCATTAAAAGATTAATGGAAGAACCGCACTCTCTCTCTCTCTCTCTCTCTCTCTCTCTCTCCGCTCCTTCTCTCCCTTGTGGACAAAATTTATATTATATACACGTTAACGCCTCGGAGATATAACGCTTCCCAACCCAAAACCCCACGGCTCACTCGGATTTGCACTTAATAAACTTGAGAGAAAAGTGTTAATCTACCAGCTGTCGTTTTTTTTTGTTTTTTTTTTTTTTTTTTTTTTTTTTTTTTAATCAGACTTTTTATTTGAGCAAAATGTTACATATACTGCGGCAAATTGGCGAATGAAAAGTCGATTGTCCCCCAGAGAAAGAGAGAGAGAGACCGGAACTTTTTCATTTTTTTCCTATTCCATCCGCGCGCAACGCAAAAAATTTATAAATAAAAAGCCTCTCGCTCATCAGTTATACGCACTCGACGAAACTTTTTTGATTGGCTCATCCAGTTAAAATTGCCGACTGTTTAATTAAATCGAGCAATAGGCGTATAGAATCGCGTATCCCTTGAAAACGTACGCGTCTACGGTCGCGTGCGATTTCAGAAAAGCTAACTAATCCAAAAAAAAAAAAATCTAATCCAATTCTCGATAATGAAAAAAAAATATATATATATATATATATGTGTGTGCGTTACGTTAGCTGTGCCCTTTTCCGCGCGCACGGGCATTGTTTACGGAAAATATTCTAAGCGTGCGTGGAGTGGGGGGGGGGGCTGGTGTATAACCGATTTATTACATTATCCAAGCGTAGACAAACAAGTTTCCGTTAGCCATTGTGACTCTCTGTCTCACTCTCCCCCCCTCTCTCTCTCTCGTGCTCGCGCGATCCCGCCACCGCTGTCATCAACTCGATTTTTCGTCGAATCGTTGGCAAGTACGTCTGTCGCTGGAGGGGGGGGGGGATATAACAGAGGACATATTGCAACTGGCGCTGCCAATACTCAAATCGTTTTCTGCGTGTTGTTCTTTTTATTTCTCCTATCTATGCACACAACCCGATACATATCGAATGAGGATAGAACAGTGCGTGAGCGGGATGACAAAATTATTGTATGGTCTTCGTTTCGATATGTGCATATACATATTGCGCATTTCGAGACAGAGGAGAAATTGAATAATTTATTTACGATTAAACATAATTAAATTTGACCACGCCTCCGTTTGCAGAGTCGATTGTTTGCTCGCAATTAAAACAAAAAAAAAAAGAAGAATAAAAATGAAATATTAAAAATATGTTAATTTTAGTAATTTTTTTCAGTAAATTATTTCTCGTACATAAAAATCGTATTGGGTTTATATTTACATTGAAAATTTCACAAGTTTTCGTTTTCGTCAATGACGATTCCCACTTCCTTGAACGAATAAATGCCCCCGTCTTTAAAAATCGCTTACAATCTTATTGCGCTTATCTTATCTTGCGTTCGTATGAAATCGATGAATACAGGCCTTGAAATTTTAGGAAACCATATTTGATAAAACTATATATGAATTTACAATATTATTATTATTATTATTTCCGTATTTATGGAAATTAAAATAATTTTGTAAATCACAATTTAAGCATTATTATTGTAAATAGAAGAACATTTTAGGAAATCGTAACGAATACCTAATTTTATTACGATATTTGCTCGAGACTATATTTTTTTCTCTAATGCGTACATAGAAAAATTTTCCGATAATAAAATTAAGTTCGATCTACTTGTGAAATCGTGAGTACTTGGAAAAAATATTCTTACTCAATTGTGAAAAAAACATATAAATATATTAATTTGAATCCAAATGCGGGACAAAATGTTTTTGAAGCTATAATATCGCACGAATTACAAGAGATTAAGAAAAATGTTGATTCTTTCATAAAACACGAAGAATGCACAAAACAATTCTTATCTCAATGCTTAAAAATACATTCATGAATGGAGTCGACAAGACACGAAGAAGAAAAAAATTTTTGTACGCTAATTCCTCTAATAAATTTTTTATTTTTTTTTGCTTTTTTTCTCAATATTATATCGTATTAACTGAAAAACATTTCGTAAGAACGAAAACTGGTATATGTGAATCCCCCTCTGCTCTCTCTCTCTCTCTCTCTCTCTCTCTCTCTCTCTCGCTCTTATATATATATATATATATATATATATATATATATATATATATATAAGCTTTTATATCATCCACACTCTATATCGATATGTTTTCGAAACAATTCTAAACTCGTTATGTTATTATTACTGAAAAATCCGTAGCTTAAGTAGATTATAATATATTATATATACATATATGTATATATAGTTGGAACGCCGACAAATTCCATTGCCTTCGAATTCAATCACATGCACATACACATACGTCGCGCGCGCGCGCGAAATCTATATATGTTTAATAAAGTGCACGTATATGTGCACACGAAACTTTCAATCTAAAGCTGGATGCGATCATCTGCCTCGCCTCCCTCTCTCACCTCTTCTCTTCTCGTGTTTTTAATAACCATATAGATTGAGAGCCATCCCGCCCACCGCCTAAATTTCTGGACAATTCACCTCTCTCTTTCTCTCTCTCTTCTCTCTCCATCTCTGCAATGCAATATATATATATATAATATATATAGATATATATATATAGATATAGATCGGGTAAAGCAAGATTTATTGTCAACCGTGAAATATGCGCGGGAAGGACAGTTCTCGTCCATACAATATGCAATCAAGGCAATCTCTGTTTTGATCATATATTACGCTAGCGGCGGACTCGCCCTCCGTCATATGCCCAACAGTTTCTCGTATGCTCCTTCGAAAAAAAGAGGACCACTTCGTTCGAATTAAAAATGGTAAATAATCTTCGTGAAACGCAACGGATTTGTCTAGAAACTTTATGCACCCACACACACACACACACCACACACCACACACACCACACACCACACACACACACACACACACACAAACACCAACACACACACACAACACCCCGCACGCACGCACGCACACGCACACAAAAACACATGGTTAGACGCCCTCGGGATTACGCATGCAGGGAGGAGAAGGGAAGGAAATACTCGAGAGAAAAGGAGCAATATTTTTTCTTATGCTCGTCAGTCGTCACGTCGCTCGGCTCTCCCTCTCGCCCTCTCTCTTTCAAACGTAACGCGTACCATATAACAACTCAAGAGCACAAAGGATGCGTATATATATATATATATATATATATATATATATATATATATATATATATATATATAGTTGTATATGCATAAGGGGTTTCGCAGGAGGAGAGAGACGGCTAACGAACTCTGGAACGCAAAGCAGCGCATCATTCATGCCTCTTTAGACGAGACAAAGGTGAAAAACAGCCAAAATACACTCGCGCGCGGGCGTCCCCCCCCCCCGCGCTTATAGCCCTTCACTCTCATTCGCATTCTCTTATTCCTCCTCTTAGATAATATCGCGCCACCGTCGCTGGTGCGACGAGGCCTCTCGCCTTTCTTCATCTACCCCGCCCTCGTAAGTCCACCCACCGCTCACTATTATATTCTTAAACTTCCTCTTTGTCGCGGGTACTCTACATGAGAACCCGGCTTCTCTTTTATGTAGACGTATATACGTCACGCACGCAATCGTAATATCGACAGAACCGGAAAAGTCATTTACCGCAAATATATATATATATATCATATATGTGGAACATTTGCGGGTCTAGGAAAAGACGCGCACACTTTTGGCTTCGTTAGTTTGCCGGGAATCGTGCCGGAGGGAGGGGGTGGAACAGCTGAGAAAACTGGAATACATTATTTCCCCTTCTCTTTATATAGCATGAACTTTGCATTTCGCATTAAATTATCCTTTTCTTACACACGCACACACACGCACGCACGCGCGCACGCACGCGCACAGCTAAATCGCAATTTTTTTGCGATCCCAAAAGCTCCACGCGCTTTTTCATGTAAATGTCGCGTTAAAAAAAAAAAAAAATTGCCCGATGAGAATTAAAAAAAAAATGCGCGTTTTGAAAAGACGAGTCCTGTTCCGCCTGCGCGCGCTTCTACTTCTATGAGAAGTGTATCTAATGAAAACACGTGGCCGGGAGGGGGGGGTGGAGGATGAGGAGTAAGGACGTTTTTCGACGTATCTCGGTACGGGGATTATTTATAAAAATTGTAAAGGCGTTTGAAAATTATACGATTTTTAAGATCCTCGTGCGGAAAAGGATAAACAAAGCACGATTACCGGCGATAAGTATTACAGATGTGGGTTTTAATTATCGCGCTCTTGCGTTATTACAACAATTATGACTGACAGCTCATGAATAAACGCTGAATTTGTATAAAATCGGAGCAGCTTTTATTCGTGCGTGTTTTTATTGAGAAAATTTCTGTAAAGAGCGCGTTGAAAATAATTTACAAATATACATCATTAACGACGGTATGCCAAGTACTTTACACTTAAAAGTGTACGATATAATTGATTGGTGCATATATATACGGTATACGTACAAATTTAAAATACTCTACTTGCTAACAATTAATGATTTCATTAAAAATTATTTTCAGGGCAATTTATTTTTCTAAAAACTATATTTAAAAATAAAAGTTGCTCCATCTTTAGTCGAATCCCCAGTGGTTATATGCATGAGTTGTCAGACACATACGTTACGAGTATCAAGAGCTTTTACTTA
>JACCIC010000371.1:110000-125000 GCA_018907035.1 Sycobia sp. Sy_11
CGAACGAATTTTGAATTATAGGAAAGTCCGGGGAGCGATAATGTGAATGAGACAATTTGGCCCTGTTCTACGTATGGTTAAATTTCGAGGGGATAATTTTGTTTTTTTTTGTGATTAGCAACATGTTATAATTGTATAAACGATACATGTCTGAAATGTTTATTTCATTACAATAATTGTTATTTATAATATAATAGCTAATAATTTTCTATATAGAAAAGGAGAAAAATCTCGTCATTATTCAATTATATATCAAGCTCCTCTTTTACGAAATCAAAATTCACGAGTTCGAAAACAATCATCTTTTTTTATAAATACCAATACTAATACTGATGAAGATGTGTTTATACATGTTTAATAACATCAATTTTCGACTGCTTGGTTTATAAAGGTTCGATGGTATTATACCCTTTCTTTGCTTCGCTCAAACGCAATAATTCATTTATACCGAAATTTTTTTATAAGCATAATAACAAAATCCAATGGTCTACTTAATAATGAACTTTTATATTTATTGTAAATTCATTTAATAAATTGTAACAATTATAATTTATTACATTAAACATAGATAAAACCTATAAAATTTTACCTTTATTAAGGAATTATTACGATTATCCCTATTATATTACATTATACAAATATAATAAACATATCAAGCCTATAGAATATCAATAAAGTACGCCTAAACCGGAAGAAGCATTTTCTTATGCGGGCGAATTAAAAAGTACCGAATCAAATTTAAAATGATTTGCACTTCTTACTTCTCTTCCATGTAGTGGAAAGCTGAGTGAATGTTGGAGTGTTATTCGACTGCTTGACAAAAAATTGTGACATAATGTTCATATAAAAATTTAAATAGTATTAAATGGCAATTGTATATCGTTTTTCATGTTCTTTGTTTCGGATAGGGCAGTAGTTTAACCCGCTTTAACCACATATTATGGTTTGTAATATATTACAAACAAATTATAAGTATACTAAAATAATATTATTATTTAACCTTAATACGTATTGTTAAGTTGCTTTTATATTCACTTTTTATATAATGCAAAATTCCACATTTGTTTCTCCCTCCCTTTCTCTCTCTCTCTCACTCTCACTCTCTCTCTCTCTCTCTCTCTCTCTCTCTCTCTCTCTCTCTCTCTCTCTCTCTCTCTCTCTCTCCTTCGGGTTTCCTGTTAAATTTAATAATAAATATGTAATATATATCCAGTGGCGCGATAGCGCCACGAAGGTGAGTTATATATATATATATATATATATATATATATATATATATATATATATATACATATATATATATTACATATTATTATAAAAATATGTCTATATATAAGAATCTAAACTTACAAACTTGCTGTATAGACGGCGCTCTAGTCGACATCGCACAATTCCTATACGGTCCGCCTTCCACTGTTCCGAAGCCCAAATTAGAAATTACTTTACTTCAAATAAGCTTGAACTGCTTGAACCTTACGAACTACTTGAATTTTAGAACATCATACCAGATCTTACCTAATTTTATCTAATTTTACTATTGGAGACAATAATCACGGCTTTATTTAATAAAATGTGAACATGTGAACTATGTATGAGCTCTAGTGTGAAAAAGACAAATATTCTAGGCTGGGCAATTTTATATCTCCTTCTTGCAACACTCTGATTAGTAACTTGTGCTCCAATCAGCGTTGTCTAATATGGAGATGAAGCGAGGTGAAATTCGAAAGAAATTGTTATGACTATTTCAAGATTTAGAAATTTTTTCATATTTATAAAAATTGTATTATTAATAAATATGATTAATAATTTGTATTGCATATGAATTGTCGAAATTGAACAAAAATAGTACTTCAAAGATAACTTTGAAAAACTAAAATTTTTATGGAATAATAAATGAATTTATAATTAATTTTATATATATCTAATTGGCGTTAAAAAAATAATTCTGTATTATAAAAATTATATCAAGATTAGCCTCAATAGATGTAAAAATTAAATACTAACTTTTGGAAACAGATTATTTTGCATTATAAATCATCATTTTATAATCTAGAATACGATATTATACATTTTCTCGTCATTTTATATTAATTTTTAATATAGTACTAAATAAATCAAAAATAATTTAAAAAATAAATAAGTTTCTTAATGAGAAATATTTAATATTTAATGCGCATGCATACGCGTATGTGGCAAGGCATTTTGAATCAGCTTAAGCCCACAGACTTCTTGAACCACGCTTGTCGCTTGAACTAAACTTTGAGCAGCATTGAGAATCACTTACCAAACCTAGCTGAACCTTGTCTGTGCCTTGGCGCGAAATCTGTCACTAAATAGTGCACACTAGCTGACACTAGCACACTGCACACTGCAGTCTGTACAAGATCTAACACGATACTTTACAGCTGTTTCACTGTTTGCTTGGCATATAATTTTTAACTTAACAAGATATATATGTGTATATATATATATATATATATATATATATATATATATATACATATACATTCCTTGTTATAATTATTTTTTTGTTGAAATGTTACATTTTATAAAAATACTATAGTAGAATTTTCGTGATGTGTTTAAATGATGGATGACTTCGATATTTATGCTGATTTACCAAGTTTTCACCTAGAAGAAATTGAAAGTAAACATAGTAACGAGGAGGTAAGTATTAAATTAGGTTATATGCTATCAAGAAATATTTTCTTCAAATCATATCTTATATTTTTCATCTTTTTTCTTACCTGTAGATCATTCAATTAGAACAAAAAAGTGAAAATTTAGAAAAAGAAATAAATGATCTAAAAACAAAAGTTGGAAAGCTTGAAGTTCTAAATACTAAATTACAAACTAATTTTTCATCTTTAATCAAAACAGCTAAGGCTGAAATTTCTAGAAAAGATCGAACAATAAATGATTTGAGATCTAAGTAAGTGCATTAATTTGTAAAAATATATATAAAATGTTTAAAATATGATTTTATTATTAAAATTTTTCATATTACTAAAACCTACAGTAATCTGTATTTCTATAAAAAAATATACTTTTTAGGCTAGACAATGTCACATTTAGAAGAAATCGACCAAATCAAACTATATATCGAACTAATCCTTTTGCAACACAACCAATAACTACAGTAACCAATGTAACAGGGCAATATCAACAACTGTATAATTATCCTCCACCAATAATAAAAACAGAAATTGATTCTCAATATATTCATAATCAATCTACAAATAATTATCAATTTAATAAAATTTTAAAAACAGATGTATCTATAAATGTTCATAAAAATGAACAATTACAAAAAATAAGTGATTCTGATATAACTGATGCTAATTTAGTAGATAATGACTTTAAAAAAAGGAAAAATATGAATTATAAATATTCTTTAAATTTTGAGGATGATAATGAAGAATCGGATGATGGCATAATTAATAAATCTGGATATAGAAGCACATTATATGGGGAGAGATTGCGTAAAAGACTTTTAGATGAAAAAGATGAAGAGAAAAAGAAGAAAGAATTAAAACTTATAGAAGCAAAAGAAAAACAAGAGAAAAATGAATTAAAACTAATAGAAGAAGAAAAAAGGGAGAAAGAAATGAACGAACAGAAATTAAAATTAATAGAAGAAAAGAAAAAAGAACATGAAATAAAAGAAGAGAAATTAAAATTAATGAAAGAAAAAGAAAAGGAGAAAAAAAAGAAAGAAGACATATTAAAAGTAACAGAAGAAAAAGAAAGAGAAAAAGAAAAGACACAACATAAATTAACAAGAATAGAAGAAAAAGAAAGAGCAAAAGAAAAGATAAAACAGAAATTTATAATAATAGAAGAAAAAGAAAAAGAAAAAGAAAAGACAAAACAAAAATTAAAACTAATAGAAGAAAAAGAAACAAAAAAAATAAAGCATAAGATAAAAGTAACTGAAGAAAAAGAAACAGAAAAAATAAAGCATAAAATAAAAGTAACTGAAGAAAAAGAAAAGGAAAGGATGAAAAAAGATTTAAGAATAATAGAAGAAAAAGAAAGAGAAAGGGAAAAAATAAAGCAAGAATTAAAATTAATAGATGAAATGGAAGTTGAAAAGACAAAACAGAAATCAAAAGTCTCAAAAGAAAAAGAAAATAAAAAAAGTGAAGAAAGGGAACAAAAATTTGAACAAGGAAGAACAAATGAGGCAGAGCCAAAACAAAAAAGTGATTCTGATAAAGAGAACTTAATTCTTGTCAATAAACTAGTTACTAGAATTGATAGTCATCTCCTTAAAACGATAGATGTTGAAGAACATTCTTTAGATACAAAATCTGAAGCTGCTGCTGAGAAAAAACTTAAATATTTGCAATCAGTAGAAGAATCGTTTAAAAATAAAAAAGATGATATATCTACAGATTCTAAGTACTCAGAATCTCAGACATATGTAAATGATTTCAATGATTCTTCAAGACAAAGAAGTCATAGAAATGAAATTCATAACCATTATGACAGATATAAATATAGTCATAGGTCTAGCACCAACTCAAATTCTAGACATGATCGGTATGACAGATATGATAAATATGGAAAATATGAATATTCCAGAAGCTCTCATCAATGGAAATCAAGAGACCGATATCGTAATAGACATATGGATAAATCAGATTATAAATATAGAAAATCGGAAACTAAACCTCATACTCCAAAAAAAACTTGTTCACGTTCTAAACAGGACCAAGATTTACAGGAATCAGATGATTCTGAAAAGTATAAGAAATATACAAGTAAAGTAAAATCTCCAAAACGTAAAAGACGATCTCATTCTGAAGAGAAAAAGTTACATAAACATAAGCGCAGTAAAATAGAAATGGATGATTTTATACATACTCATAAAACTAATAATTCAGAAACGTTAAAATATAGCATTGAAAAACTTACTGGAAATATAGAAAAAGTAAATGACAACATTAAAATTATTAATGACAAAGAAAAACATAAAACAGTAGAGACACTCACTAATTCTTATACAAATTCAATATTGCATAATTCTGAATTAAAACAAAATATCCCGAGTGTATATGATCCAAGTAATATTAAACAAAGCAGTAAGATAAATGAAAAAATAAAACATACCAAATTAAAAGAAATTGAAAATAATCTAGATTGTGCTAAAAAAACAGATTATTCCGAAAATATCAAGTACATAACACAGAAGAATAACAATGAAGTGGTATCTTTAGAAGATATAGAAGAAGGTGAAATTGTGGATTCACCACATTCATCTTTACAAGGAGAAGGTACATATATTGAAAAAATGGAAAGTAAAATTACTGAGTTTGAACTAGAAGAAATGGTTGAAAAAGGATCTAAATGTGAGGAAAGTCTAAATGAAACAAGTGATATCTCATCTGATCAGAAGAAAGAAAATGTTAGTGAAATCACAATAACAGAAAAAAAGGATAATAAATCTACAGAAGATACACTAAATAATTTCGAAAATATTACAAATAAATATAATCAATGTAAAACCTTAATAGTTAGTAATAATGAATGTATTGCTAATAAGGACGATGATTCTACAGAAAAAACTGCAAATAATTTTGAAAATACAAATAAAAATAATATATCTAAAACAATAACAATAAATAATAATAAAAATATTGTGAATAAAGATAATGAATCTGAAAAAGCAACCATCAATAATTTGGATAATATAATAAATATAAATAATGAATCTAAAGCAATTGTAATAAATAATAGTGAAAATATTACAAATATAGACAATGAATCTAAAAAAGTATCTGTAAATAATTGTAAAAGTATTCTAATTAAAAATAGTCAATTTAATGTAGCATCAATGAATAATAATAAAAATACTAATAATGAAGTTAGCGAAAATGATAAAGCAACCATAAATAATTTTGATATTATAAATACAAATAGTGAATCGAAAACAATTGTAATAAATAATATAAAAAATATGCCAAATGCAGATAATAAAACTAGTAAAGCAACTGTAAATAATTGCAACAATAGAATAATTAAAAATAGTCCATCTGAATCAGTATCAATAAATAATAATAAGAATACTGCTAATGAAGTCAATGAATCTGAAAAAACCATTATAAATAATGTGAATAATATTAGAAATACAAACAGTGAATTTAAAACAATTGTAATAAATAATAGTGAACATATTCCAAATGCAAACATTAAATCTAGTGAAGGAACTGTAAATAATTGCCAAAATATAATAATTAAAAATAATCAATCTAAAGCAATGTCAATAAATAATAATAAGAATACTGCTAATGAAGACAATGAATCTGGAAAAACAACTGTAAATAAGATTGAAAACATAGATCAAAATAATAAATCTGAAATAATAGTAATAAAAAATACTAAACCTATTATAAATAAAAACAATAAATCCAGAAAAGCGAGTTCATATAATATTAAAAATATTATAATTAAAAATAATCGATCTAAGACATTAGCTATCAATAATAGAAACAGTTTTGTAAATAAAAATGATGAAATTGGAAAAGAAACTATGAATAGTTTTGAAGATATAACAAAGAAAAATAGTGACTGTCAAGATATAAACAAACGTAATGAAAATATTACAAATGTATCTGAATATACAACTGTGAATAATGTTGAAAATATTATGAACAGAAAGAATAAAACAATAGAAATATCAAGAAATAATAATGTTAACGCTAAGAATAATGATAAAGAAATTGATGAAACAATTTTACATAATATTAAAAGCACTGTAGATATTGTAGATATTATAAACCAAGAAACTGAAAAACCAAATGATGCAGTTCATATTTCTCCAATTACTCGAAATGAATTTAAAAACCAGACTAGTTCAATTAAGGAAAAAAATATTTTAGAAAACTGTACAGTAAAAGTAATATCTGCAGAAAGTAAAAGTGACAGTAACAATATTGTAATAGAAAATACAGATAACACGGAAGTCTTGAATCCAGATATTGATGAATCATTATTATGTAAAATAAGTTCAGATAATATAGTTTTGAAAGAAAAAGAATATAACAAAAAAGTTCAAGGAGCAGAGACAATAAATAATACGTGCATTGATATAAAATCAAATGGTATTCAAAAAGTTCTTGAAAAAAAAGAAAAGCAATCTAAGATTCATAATATAATCTTAAACAAAAAATCCTTTAGTCATTTAATTGATTCTGACGTATCGTTAAGAACTAAAACGAAACAATATAGTTTAAATAAAAATATTGATCCAGAAAAGTTGAAAGCTGCTAAAAACGTTATAGTTGTGAGACCTCGTAGAAGGCCAGTACAATTATCAGACAGTCCTCCAGTGTTAGTAATTAACAAAGATGATCTAGATAAACAAAAATAATTGTATTGTACAGATTGTTTATATCTAAATAATAGCATAAAATATTTAGATTCAATAATAAATTAGTAAATAGTACATTCTTCTATAAGCATTGTATATAAATGTTGTATGTAATATATTCTAATATACATAAGATTATAAACTGCTCAAAGAAGTGCAGTAAAAAAATAAAATAATTTGATATTTTGTCTTGTATATACGTAAATAATATGCAAACATTTTTTTCTATTGAAATTAAGTTGTTGTAAATATTAGAAAACTTTTTAATGTTGGTCAAACTGTATATTTACCTCATATAAATTTTTACATTTTTCTCTTATATATCACATGTTATTCTATTTAATCAAATGACATAATTATATAGCTAATCATTTTAATTTTTTATTTTTAATAATAATATAGATAAATTTTCTTTGCAAGAACTACTTATTATCTAATAGTTATAATAGATATGTCTAACTTAATGTACATGCGTTTTATGTATTCAATGTATTAGTATATTAATTTTGTTACATTTAATTAAAACTAAAGGATTACTCTTGTTTTCGAATAATTAAATTATTCATGACATTTGAAACATTTAATAAATTTGAATGTCTATTATTATTATTGAATATGTAATATGTTTAAAGTTGATTGAATATTATTCTTTTTTTTTTATAAGTTATTAAAATGTTTGAATTCTATTTAGTTTTTGATATCCAAATTTGATTATCATGAATTTATATTATATTATTATATTATAATTGTTTCATATTTTTAAAATAAAAAAGTACTTATTCGTATCGTTAATGTTACAAGTTTCATTAGTTAATTTATAAAATTATCATATCATTAAAAATGTCCTCGAAAATGTCAATCCTGTTTGAGTAAAATTAAAATGTATTATATAAGGTGGTACACTGGTGCATTTTGTTCCTAATGGCCTCAACCCTGATGAGTTCTTGAGTCATTTTATTGGATATTTTTCCAAGTAAACAATTAATATTAATAAATGAAGTTGTATATAGCACGCATCACTAAATCACAATACAGACACATTGCAACTTGCAAGCGTGTGCGCCCGCGCACATGTATTTATATTCGATTCTATTCGCATGGTATTTGCTTTCACAATGAAAACAATAATATATTTTTTTCTAAATTTCAAGGAAGTAATATGTAAATGGAATTAATAGAGATTTGATAATAATTACTAATAGACCATGTAGTTTAGCATCGCATATAAATAATTACAATTGGTAAGCATTTATGAATGGTGAAAAATGGTTAAGATTTAAGTTAAATCTATGTTATTGTACTTTTATTTGAAGATATATATATATATAATATCGATAATAATAAATCAATATATCAGTTTTAATGAATTTAGATTACTATTTTTGGTGTCCTTTTTATCGATGGATATTAAAATTGAAGATTTTTTGTGATTTCAAAGTAGGCTGTACTGAAAATGTAGTAGGAGCTGAAACTAGTAATTTATGTGTAAAAAATTTTGATTATGTAGAAAAATAATGTGCATTAGGAATTTTTAAATGCATTTCACCACATTTCTCATTATTTTATTCGATTGCGGCATCGACTATGGAGTGGTGGCGGGAGGTATATTGAAAATCGTCTCCGTCTGTGTTCACATGGAAACCGTGACTTAAGTCTGAGGGTACATTTGTAGTTTCGTACGTTAGTCGTGGTCAGGTATACCGACGGGAATGATTATTGTTCCAACCATCTATGGTTCCAATACGCTTACATTTATGCTGAATTTTCATCATGGCAAAAAGGAACAATAAGTAAAAGCAATGCTAAGCGCCGAAACCACTTCGCAAATCTTTATTATTCAAATCGAAAGAATTCCAGCTAAAAAAAAGTTTTTTTTTTCTCAATTAGATAATTATCATCAGTGAAAATTATAATTAGCATTCAAACAGCCATGTCTCACAAAGTTCCTGCTTTTGAAATAGATGTTAATTCTCCTGGTGGATTAATGCCAGTAAGTATTTTGCAACTTGGTCAATGTTGTAAATATAGTGTTTCATGAATTCTTAATCAATTTTGATTATAGCAAATACAGGCATTAATAGCACCACCTTCATCCGATGAATCCTTATTAAAATTAAAAAAAGATAAAGAAGAAAGAAGGCATGTATATTTTAAGCGACCTGGTCGAGGACACAATCGAGACTCCTGTGATGCCTGCCATGATGGAGGAGAATTAATATGCTGTGATAAATGTCCAGCATCCTTTCACTTACAATGCCAGTAAGGGAATGTTGTAGTTGAAATTTACTTCAGATTTTCTGTATTATTAAGTTTAATGTTTTAATTTTAGTAATCCACCATTAGAATTATCAGATATTCCAAATGGGGAATGGATTTGCCATGCTTGTCGTTGTGTAGTTAAAAAAGAAAATATTGCAGGTAATAAGAGGAAAAAAAAATCTGCGCTAGAAGTATTGGCTCTTGCAGCTTCATTAGTAAATCCTAGAGAATTCAGCTTACCCAGAGAGTTACAGTTGCCTATAACTTTTCCTGGAACTGATAAAATAGATCCAATATCTTATAAAAAAGGAAAACATCATAATTCAACAAATTTAAATGGTTAGTAAATTTATTTAAAATTGATATAGTTTTTAGTAATCAAATTATAATTTTTTTACAAGTGATACAAAAGCTTAAGATTGTTTCCACTTTTTACATAACTTAGTTTAAGTAACTTTAAATTATGGTTATAAAATAAATTAAGTTGATATTTAATGTTAGTAATTCAATGTAGAGCATATGCTATTTACTTAATTGAAATTTATTTAAAATTGTAATTATTATATTATCTTGTAGGAAAAATTCATTATTATGAAAATGGATCAATTATTCCATTACCAGCGCGACTTTGCTTTGAATGCGGAAGAAGTTGTAGAAAGGCTCCTCTGATTGCATGTGACTACTGTCCTCTATATTTTCATCAGGACTGTTTAGATCCACCACTTACAGCATTTCCAAGTGGTAGGTGGATGTGTCCAAATCATTTAAATCATTTTATTGATCAAAATCTTTTAACCTCATGTGCTGCGACTGAAAGGGTTAAATTGTGGGATAAGTTTGCTCATCAACGAATTGATCAACATGCTGTTAAATTGCAATTTTTACGAAAAGCTCATTCTATCAATCCTCCATTTAGAATAAAAGTTAAACAACATCAAAAATCAAGAGTAAAAGTACCCGCTAGTGTAAAGTTTCATTATGCAAATCCTCCAGAACTGGATATCTGCAATTTATATAGGCCAGGTAGTTTTATATATCCCACTGCCAAAAAAAAAATTTGTACAGATAGTTCTAAGATAGATTGTGAAATATTAGAAAAGGAAGTTACAAAAATTGAAAATATAGTAAATGAAGATACAAAGAATGATGATGCAAACAACGAAGATGCAGATAATAATGATGCAAAGAATGAAGATGCAAAGGATGAAAATGCAAAGAATGAACAGCCAAAAAATGAAAACATAAAAAATGAAGATATTCAGAATGAAGGTGCTAAGAACGAAGATATAAAAAATGATAATACAGATAATGAAGATGCAAAGATAGTAGATGTGAAGAATGATAATGTGATGGTAGAAAATGACAAAATTGCAAAAGACAATGGTGTTTTCTTAAATGATTTTGAAAAAGGAGATGAAAAGAAAGTACAAAGTGAGAGAACTACTAAATTAAATGATAATCTAATTAGTGATGCTAGTAAATGTGAAAGTGATACGAGTTTAGAAAATAATGTATTTATAAATAGTGGTTTTGGTTATAGTGTAAAAGAAGGTATTAGTCTTTTAGAAAGGCCAGTGTTAGAAATTTTAGCTCAACAAAGGTTAGAGCAAATTTTAAATCCAATGGAAGAATGTTATGAAACTTTAAGCTGTACATCAAAAGCTAGAGCTTTATTATTTCCTTTGGGGCAAACCACAGGTCCTCCCATATTTATGACTTGCAAAACTCTTAATATTGGAACTGGTGGTGATTCTGATTTAATACTTACTCGATATGGTTCATGTAGTTTATTATCATCAAAGCATGCGGTCATATTTTTTGACAAGGTAAATAAAATTTTACTGTATGAATTAAATTAATTTTATTATATTTTATTCTAATTGACATTTGTAAATTACATAATATTTAATTTGAGTACAATTTTTGTTTCTCAAATATCAAAGATTGTAAGATATTATAAAATATATTTATGTACTATTTCACTTTATTTACTATTGATAAGTATATTTTTATTTACAGATTACTAAGCGGTACGAACTGCTAAATTATAGTGAACATGGAACTATTGTTGATAATGTTTTATATTCTTGCAATTATAGTATACATCCTTTTGATATGGAATTTGTAGATGTTAGTAAGGATGGATGTTCAAAAACGAAAGATCATGATACAGTAGAAGTTATAAAAAAAATTGCAAATAAAAATAAACCTGCTACTGTAAATACTGCTGAGAAACAGTGCATTTGTAAGTGTGCCAATAGGAAAGAAAGGCATATTAAAGTTGATGACATTGATGAAGGTTGGGAAGGTAGTGCGATGATCGATCATGGTTCAATTTTAACATTTGGATGCCTCACATTTGTGTTCAGTGTAGTCGATCAATTTACAAGTCGATAATACTCCATATTGTACAGATATTTTAAACTAAATTTTCAGTAAAAAAGTTATTTATTAATAATACTATAATACATTGATTGCTAAAAAACTCAGGCAACTGAGACCTGCAATTATTTACTTTATGATTATAACGTGCAAGCAAGTTTATTTATATAATTTTTTTTTCTCATAAGTATTTTTCTGTCAGAACTTCATAAAACGTTTGTAAATATAGACTATTATTCTCTGGAAGAACCTCATTTTTCATCACAAATCGAAGACTGATTGTATAATTTAACCGTACTAGGCTTGTCACACGAAGAGTTATTCATTTGCACGTATGTAGATCTATACTTTTGCTACAGGTGCTACATTGAACCTGACAACACCAGTGAAATTTACAATCACACCTTTCGTTGACTGTGGTCTTCTGGGTGTTATATCCCCGACCGCAACACAGAAGATTGCAACCATCGATCCCAGATGACGTTCTGTTACAGGTTCTTCCGTGAGTACCTGAAAATGAAATCAACGAAAGCGAAGCTTACCGATTACGCCACAAAATTTCACATGTAAATGTTTCTTATAGCTCTATAGTTCTTTTAAAAAGATGTAGGTAATTATCGTTACAAAAAAGCTAGATTTTATTTGCTTATGTTACGTTAGTGTTTAGTGCATTATTTTACGAAAGGTATCATTATATGATATTATACATCTCTAATTTATATGTTTTATTTATTTATGAAAATATTAGTGAAATAATTCAAAATATTTTATCCGATAAACATTTTCAAATATCTGGAGTTGTATCGATATATTTAAAACATTAGTAAAAATATAAAAGGGATATCTGCTTGAAAAATTCAACGAAAAAACTTTTGAACGTCTGTGTTTTACTTTCGAATGTATGTAAAAGCAATATGTTTTCTAAAGAATTTGCCAAAACGTTAAACTTAGACAATACAAACCCAATGAACCCAACGTCGCATTCGTAAAGCAATAGTTGGGCGAATCCTCTAAATAAACCAAATCGTTGGCAGTAGGCAAAGAATACCGCGGATCCCTAATTGATAGACGACCCTTTCTGTTCACTTTTACTTCTGTCGCTCCGTCATACTTATCCAAGAGGTAGTTTCCTACGTTAAAGAAGAAAAATAGAAGAAACAGATTAATTCTACATTGTTATAATTAATCATTGAGGCAAGTGGAGCCAATGTGATGAAAAGAATGCTGAGTAAAAACAAAATTGTACATGCAAACTCAGATGCCGTGAAATGCTTTAATATTGTAGTAGTTATAAGTTAATATTTTTTTTAAAAAAATGTACAGGTTGAGTTACACGTAAATTTTACTGTGTAAATTGAATTACCCGTGATATTTCTAAGAAAAAATATTAAATTTTTGTAAAAAGATCTTAAAGATAAATGTACATTGTCAATTGTGATAACGTTTTTATTATGTTAATAAAAATTTAAGGATTTAATTTAAAAACCAGCATACGTAAATCATTATACTTATCCCATGAATTTTTTATTATTTCAATTGTACATATAGTAATTTAACGAATTTGAATATTAATTTTCAAATTGAATACATTTACATATATTTACGGTATAAGCAAAGTAAGGAATTGGGTAAGAATATACAATCAAAGTAAGAAATTACTATTTACATAAGCATACAAATAAAGAAAAATACTTTATGATTATATAATTGAAATTAAAATAATCAAAGGAAACGGAGACAAATGTTTTTTACGTATAATTTGTATCGAAGTAATGCACAACTGTTATTTTCGAGCTTACTAAAATCGTTTGGAAGTATTGAAAATGTATAAGGTTTCACTAAAATACTACAATACTTTTAGACGTATAATTAGAAAGAAAATTATATTTTTTATTTTAGTACGCATATTCTTAATGTCTCGCTATAGTCATTTTCATAATTAATTTAATGAATGTCAATTTAAGCGTTAAAAGATCACGCAATTTTCCATATCAATCGAGCTATAAATTGTCTATAAATTCCAATTTCAATCTTGCATTATAGAAGTGATAAGATATTAACGAAAATTCTTAATTAACATAAATTAATTGATTTTAGCGCAAAATAAATTCAGAATTATATACAGATCGTTGTACGGAACGCCTGAAAATTTGTTGACGGCTACGGGAATTTACTCTATTTATTTTTTTGTAAAATATAAAATGAAATATTATACATCGGTAGTGGTCATTGATCTCGTCAATTACTTCCCCGCAAAAGAACAAATTACCGTTCACTTTTTATTTGTAACGCGTCTCGAGCTTGGGACGTTAATAATTCGAAAGCAAAAAGCATATTCAGAAAACTTTTTTTTTTTTTTTTTTCATATAAAAACACATCGCACGCACTCTAATGCTAAAATATCGCGTGTTGCACCAGCGTCCTTTATATACACCTAACAAATGAGTATCGGGTAAATTGTACCCACAGACCACACCTGCATCGCGTGGACCAAAGAGAAAAGAAGGTTTATTGGCGCGAAAAGGAAGAAATAAGCTCCAAGGGTCGATCGCTCGGATAACGATGAAAAAATTAAAAAAAACAAAAAAAAAAAAAAAAAAAAAAAAAAAAACAACGACAGCGACGACAAAAAAACCAAAAAAAAAAAAACTAAAACAAAAATACAAAAACAAGATTAAAAAAAAAAAAAACGGGAAAATAACTCGCGTGGCAGCTGCCCGCGCGCGATCGCTGTAGGAGAGCTGGGTCTCACGGTGCTCAACGGGCACGAGCATTATACCATACGCATACGTGCAATGCACGTGCGCAGAATTATTTTATGCATACCGGCGCGGCCGCGCGAAACCGCGCGTCCTCTCTCTCTCTCTCTCTCTCTCTCTCTCTAAATAAATATATATATAATTTACAGATGAATAATCCGCGAGATCTTCCGCGTGCATGCGCGGAAAACGAGAGAGAAATATGACGAGGACGATGATGATGAT
>JACCIC010000371.1:130000-142500 GCA_018907035.1 Sycobia sp. Sy_11
ACTTGATTTCTAAATCTGGTTATATCCCTCTGAACGATTTTTTTGCACAAGCGACATTCAGAGTAAAAATTTAAACATTGACAAAAGAAAAAAAAATTAATTCATCGAACTCCACCCATTTTTACAATGCGATTTCTATACCTATGACAATGTATCTAACCGGCTGGGTATCTTGCCATCCATATACGACACCCACGGTCGTCCCGCGCCTGCGACAGGTGTATCCATTCTCTATACACACGTACACACCGCATAAATTTTGAAGCGATCCGACTCCATTCCCGTATCTCGAATTCCCAACGTCGTGTGTACATATATATATATATATATATATATATATATATATATATATATATATACATACATAACGATTATTTGCAATTTGATAGCGACCTGCAGACAAAAAAAAAAAAAAACAGGAAAAAGGAAAAGAACTAGCAAAAAAAACAGCAAAATGAAGAGAGAACGAAAGAGAACGCGCGAAAGAAAGGATATATATATATATATAAAAGCGGCGAAACCTGTTACGGTCGCGCCCACGCGCGCGTTACATATACGTCCGCCGCGCCGCCGAGTCTGGGGGCAAACTCGCGTCGCCCCCGGCCGACGAGAGCGACGCAATCGAACGGAGCCGCCCCGAGGCCCGTATTATGTGCGCGCATATATAATAATAATAATAATAATAATAATCATAATAATCATAACACGCGATAATGGTATAATACACAAGTGGACGATTTACGTATACGCAAGTGTCGATTGCGCGAGTGAGGTGGGAGGGGGGGGGGAGGCGTGATATGGCATGCGAAGGGTAATAATAACGAGGCCCCGGTCATTCGTACGCGCGCACACAGGCGGCTACAGGCTGATACGTACCGATGTCGAGGAGGGGCCCGAAGACGCTCTCGTCCTCGAGGGTGGTCGAGCAGTTCCAGCGCCTGTGGCGGAACTGGTGCTGGCACTCGCGTATGCCGGATCTCGCGCCCCGGGCGACGCTCGCCATGTGGTCCTGGGACAGCTGGCAGAGCTTCTCCTGGCCCCGGGTCAGGCCCTTGAGTGCCGCGCAGCCAGCGGCCTGGGCATCCTGGTGGGCCGGGCGGCGGCTGCTCGCGCCCTGGGCCGCCTCCGGCTGCTGCTGCTGCTGGAGCAGCGGCGAGCCCGCGGAGGTGGTGGGGACGGTGGTGGTGGTGACGACGCTCCCGCCCCTCAGCCCGGCGTGACTGGCGGTTCGGGACGGTTAGTGCACAATGTATCGTTGCATTGTTCGGTTATATACGAGCGAACGCAGGATGGGGGAAAATTTCGTTGTACAACGGACCTTCGTATGTCGGACGATTTTAAAAAAAAAATGTCGAATTACACCCCGGAGTTGGCTAATGAATTGAAGAATAATAAGGCAGAAACTGAAGAACCAATTTCTTCCATCTCGATAAAATGCATTGTACAATAGATGTAACAAAATCACGAATAACCTGCGGAAGTGGATCCTTATTTTATTTATTTTTACGCGAATATTGTTAGAACGGGGTATATGGCTTATAGGTCATTAGATTTGTAGCTTAGAGGTCTTATTGTACCTGCGGTAAATTTTTAGTCATAATAATATGCATAAAAGAAAACTCCTAGTTTGTTCAAAGGAGAGATGCTGAAATATATTATAATGTAACTTATATTATAATACTCTAATTACATATATTATAATAACGTTATAAATAAATATGTTTTTTATGCACTTGTGGAAATATAAATAATTACTTTAATTTTTAGACGAATAAACAATTTCATTTTTCAACTAATGATGGTGCTATAATTTTTATTAGTGCAAAGTAGACCCTGCTGTTGGATTTATCGCGACAAGGGACATGAATTTTTACGTTTACCTAACAGAAAAAATATGTTGTGAGTTACGCGTAGATTAATATAAACAATTTTCACATAAAAATAAAAAGAAGATGAGCTCGTTGTCAGAAAAAAGGTTAGGTATTGATTTTTTTTTATTGCATTTAATAACGTTAATCGAACTGGAAGAAACTGACTCCCATCGTTAATCAGCCAAAACTAATCTGAAACATTTATTTATCAGTTAGTGCCAAATTATTACTGAGAAAATCATATTTTTGTTTATTTTCAAATAATTCATTGGAACATTTATTCAACAATCAAAATGCGTAACTATCAAATCCCGAATCGAACAGAGATCGCGCGGATAACTGCTGGGATCAAATGTCATTCCCACATTTTCGGGTTGGACAATCGCAAAAAGTCTAGAATCTTGAAAAGACGATAATGGACGTGCAAAAATTTCTCTCACTTCGATTGTTTTGCCATCGGAGTACATCAATAAAATAATACATTTATGTGACTGCAGTCAGGACTGCGCCAGGTTATGAAGCAATCCTCGAGAACGTTAAAGTGGTGACATCGTCCCCCCAAAAAATATAGATTCGTTAAATATGTCGAAAATTTAATAATAAAAAAAAACGACAATTTTAACTGTCTATAGTATCTGTTGCAAGAAAGAAAATCACCCCCACCCCCCTTCCTCTTTCCCAAATGAAACATCGAACCACTGCAGACCAGTCGTAAAGAACCTCCTTACCGCTACGGCGACCGTCCAAACGCCAACTAGGGCTAATTTTGAAATATGCACGAACGCGAGGAAGGGAATAACAAAAACGAACAAGCAGTAATGCGCGTTTTGTGCTAATTTATTTTATTATTTTTTTTGTTTTTTCTTTTTATTGCGTGCCCTTTTTATTGTCATTGTTTCGCGTGTCCTTCCCCTGTGCGTCGCCCAAAAGGGAACGCTGTGAAAGCACTCTCGCAAGCCTTGTCATAATATCATTGACCATTGAACGATGTCCCCGACGAATCGCCAAGCCCTTAATGATCGATCAAAGCGTTAAATTGTATCGTCAGCCCTAAGTGAAAAATTGTTAAATGTAACAGAACAGCTGGGCTTTCGTTCGGCGGGCCGTGAATTTCTTACAAAAGAAGAGCAACGGCAACGAAGAAGTGAAAAAAAAAGGCAATGAAAAAAATAAAAATGAAATGAAATGAAATAAAATGAAATAAAATAAAATAAAATACTTTAAAGCTCGTTAGCTCGACATTTTGCGGCAGATTTCTCGGAATCTTGCTATACCGCGCCTATACTGCACTGCTTCGCCGCTGTGTAATACCGGCACTTTCTTCCTTTTGCCGAGCCGTTTACGGCTGGTTATATACCGCGAGTATATATATATATATATATATATATATATATATATATATATATATATATCTTTCAAAAGGCGAGCATCTTCCCCTGCGTCAGACCGTTTCTATATATATATATATATGTATATACGTACATACATACATAAATACACACGAATATTCTTACGCGGCATAAGTACGCGCACTTTTATAATTGGAATACTTAAATTGGCCGTAAGATGCATTTTATTTCGACTTCTGAAATTTATATACGGCGATATATATATATATATATATATATATATTAAAATAAGCTCGAAACTTATGCGCGATCGGTAAGCACGGAGTGGTTTTCCAAATTATCCTTTTATATATTTTTATATATTTCATTGACGTGAAATTAATTTCTGCCGTCCTCCTGACATCGACGATCCTCCGAGGATATTCTTACGTATAAACTTTTTTTTTACGATACTGCGATAATGAAAATTTAATAATGTGCAAATCCTTATTCCCGCGTCCATTACAACGTCCATATAATACTGAATAGGCGTTAAGAAGAAATCTTTTATTCCAAGCAGTTATATATGTATATTTATATGATATTATTAACATTAAAACGTCTTTCTTCGGCTGCAGATATATTCGCAATTGAAACATATAATTCGGCAATCCGTTTTATTGGCAATATTATAAAACGAAAAATTTTGTTTTCAATCTATATATATTACGTACGATCGATCAAAGAAATATTATCGCATCATTAAGGTGACTCCATTAAGTACGACGAGATTCGAACGAGGATACTCAGCGAAGACTCGTATTGAGCTTTCCTCAAAGCACCCCGCAGGCTCAAATTGATTTTTAAATAGAACGATAAATTGCTTAATATCGATTGATTCCCCGACCACGTGTAATATTATTGGAACACTAAAGCCATTTAAGGCGCTCGTTTGCTCCGCCCCGGCTACCTGCGGCGCATACAGTTTTAATTGGCGGCGGCAAAAAAAGGCTACGCATTTCCGGCTATATATATATATATATATAAACAAAACAGATAGGTTGACAGGTGCAGTGCGTCTCTTTCACCGAGGCATTTTCTCCACTTTCAAAATCCGCGCGTTCAAGCACGGGAGCTCCTATACATTTATAATCGAACGATTAACCGCGGATCTTTTGAACTGCCTCGGAAAGACGACTTCCTCCCTCTCGTCTCAAGGTCGAACGTACCGCTCGCGCGGCAGATTTTTTTTTTTTTTTTTTTTTTTTTTACCAGAGAAATTTTCCTCCGCGCGTCCCCTTAATAGCGTTATTCAAGATTCAACGGAGTCGTCCGAGTAAGGATAAGGGCCACTTTGCGATCGACCAACGTCGTGAACCATAATCGGCCCAACGTCCGACGCGATTCTCGCCACACTGGCGACAATCGTCATTTAGGCGCGCGACAGTGGACGCGGCTCCGCATACTTACATCCAGGTGCCGGTGCGCGTGGCCGCGAGGCATCCCAGCGCGAGCTCGAGCAAAAGCAGCGCCACCAGTCGTACGTCGAGCGCGCTTTTCACCTGCAAGCCAACAAACGTTAACCAGTCACGGGGTGGGGCGGGGCGGTGAGCGGGGTAGGGGGGAGGGGGTAATGGGGGGATGGGGGATTGGGGGGGGGGAGAGCGCCCCCCGCGCGCGCGCGACAGAGAAAGAGAGCGGCGGCAGGAGAGGAAGCTGGGAGAGATGGGATTGGGGGGAGGGGTGGCGGAGCAGGTGCGCCGGGAGATCGAAAACAAAAAAAAAGGAGCGGGGCAGGGGGGGGGGCAGCGAGGAACTGGAGAGGAATTAGCGCGCGCGAGCTCGCGCTCCGTCCGACTCTCTCGTGAAAGTCGCGGCGATCGGCGCGCCGAAGGGTCGAACGGGAGAAAGGGCAGAGGTGGAGAGGATGGGGACGGAGGGCCGCGCGGTGGCGCGCGCGCCACGCCGGTGAATTTTCATACGATTTGCGTGCATAGATGTACGATATACTCACGGAGCGTGGCGAGGGTCGAGGTCGCGGCGACGACGACGGCGACGGCGACGGCGACGGCGAGTCGGCTGCTACGCGGACGTCGGTCATGGCGGCTCTTTGCTCTCGGGCGAGTGTCTCTCTCTCTCTCTCTCTCTCTCTCTCTCTCTAGCTTAGACCGCACGAACGTCCGCCGGAGGGACCGAGCTCGTCGCGAGCTCGCCCATCTATAATGTGTATAGATGTATATAGATGTATACGATCCGTCGGGCTCGGTTGGTCGTTCGCCGATGATCCTCGCGTCGATTTTTCTTCCCTTCTTCCCTCTTCTTCTTCTTTCGTCTCTCTCTCTCTCTCTCTCTTGCTCTTTTTTCTTTTTCTTCGCGTTGCACTCTCTCTCTCTCTCTAGTTACGGATGATGCCCATCAGAGACGGATATGATCCGAGTGCACTCGACTGACTCTGAGGAGCGATTTTTAATCATGTAAATAATCAATATATGTGTGTGTGTGTGTGTTCGCACGCGTGCATGTGCGTGTTATGCTACATTTTATATATATTTTTTTTACAATTGCACATATGGGAAATAATTCCATTTCTACAGTATATGTTATAACGAACTTAATTAAATTTTATACGTATATGTGAATAAATAATATTCGTCCATTTACTTATACACACACACATATATATATATATATATTCGAGAACTCCCAATATAAATTTATTTCCAATAATTTCCTATAGGAACGTTTACGCATGTTTTACTATTTTTTAACAATACAAATATAGCGAAAGATGTATTTATAATTAACTGATATATTATTCTGATTAACATATATATAGGCTTAATATTGAAAAATTTCCATATCAAGAACGCAGCGATGAAAAAAAAAAATATATATATATATAATATATAAATTATATATCCCGATTCAGCGCTATAAATAGATAATTCGCGTTGAAAAGAATATTCCAAGTATTCGTAAAAAGTTAACTGGATCTCGCGGGTAATTACAGTTTAGCGAGAAAAGAAAATTACGGCGGCTTTCTCCCTATTGGACTAACGCATATATATATATATATATATATGCACATATATAAAAAACGGTCTGTTACTTTATACACCAGTGTACATTTGAAACGAGCAGGAATTCATCAATCTCTTCAAGCTACGATATCTGAGTTTCAGAAAAAAGTGTAGAGAAAGAGAAAGAGACAGAGGCAGCCAGACAGAGATTGAAATGAAAGGAGGTAAAGCATACGGACTTGTACTACTGAAGAGCGAGAATAGTATAAAAATAAAAGGCCCATGCTGCGTTGCCTTTTGAAAATGTTATTTGTCGAATCGAAAGTTATATATATAGAAAAAGGATTCGGGGTAAATCTTCGACGTCCTTATTTGCGTTCCTTATAAAGTAATAACAACGAATTATCCAGCTCGAGTCTCGAAGGTCAGGCGGGCGTAATAACTGAAAATCTCAACGGATCCAGGGGGGAGGATAATTAAGGACCGGCACTTAAATCGCCATTAAATACAACTTTTTATTTGGGACCTATCGTTCGGGACTTAATTAAATCTTACATTGCGTACAATCTTTTCCACTTATTCGTCGCACTTTCGGTTGGACTTTCTTTCATGTTTATAATCGCGCCTGTGTGTGTGCGCGCGTACACACGCACACACATGCACATATATATGTAATTTTTACATGTACAAAAATAAATCTATAAATTCATGTCGAAAATTATTAATTTTAATTAAAATACGAAATCGTTCTCTGTTTATAAATCCCTTTCATCGTATAAATGGAATTTAATCACGATAAACAAAAAAAATTTTGATTAACAATATTTTTCCATCTACATGCCATTTATTATACATATCTATATATATTTGATTAATGTTCTTTTTAAATGGTTTATAAAATTGTCCACATAATTCATAGAGATATGTGTTTTATGTACGAAAATAAAATTACTTAAGTAACGTTTAAAAATCACTAGCTATACTAAAAGATTATTATTATTATATCATCATTTAATCTTAATATCCCAAATTCATTAGAAATAAACTTAAAGAAATCATTATTAATGGAACGTATTTCTATTCCCGGTGTACGCAATTTACTGAATTTTCATTAAAGTATCTACATAGAAAATGTATCCGTGATAACCTGGATTTCTCTCTCTCTCTCTCCCTCTATATATATATGTATATACATTATTCGGTACATTGCGTTTTATATATATATATCTTTATAGCTGATTCTCGTAATGCAGGCAATAACGATTAAAATTAAAGTAACTTTGTGTGTGTGTGTGTGTGTGTGTAGAATATATATATTGTACGTATAATACTTAAGCCCATTGCCATTTCCTAAACTTACCGATAATACATATGTATACACGGCTTATTAATGGAAACCCTCCGCTCGGAATAAAAACCGAAGCCTTAAAAAGATATCTTCCCGGGCCATCGGAAGAATCTACTGGTATATTTGCGAGAAGCGAATTAATCCAAAAGAGCGCTTTTTTGCGCGACACCTTTTATATACACACACACACACACACACACACACGCACACAGACACACACATATGCACAAATATCTAAAAATACGTAAAAATCTCTCGATCATCGACCAAAGCCGCGCGCACGGACAACGCTTACCGCTGAGCGACTCGCGCGACAGTCCTCGAAAAGCAATGTTTTTTCACTGGCCGCGGCTCGCGGAACCGATCCGGGCGCGCGCGCGCGCTCCGCTCGTTCTCACCCCTCGTCGCGTCACCGCCGATCGCTCGGCGACGCCTCGGGCGCCGCCGCCGAGTCCCTCCCGCCCTCCCCCCGCCCCCGGGTGGACGGCAGCATCCTATCCCCGTGTGCCGCTCGCCTCCCCTCCCGCCGCCCCACCTGGCAGCGGCGGTCCGCGAGCCGAACGGACGACGGACGACGAGATGGCGGCGAGCGCGGCGGTGACGGACGCCTCCTTGATTTTCTCGCTTTTAATTGACAAGTCGGGAGCACTCCGCGGGAGCGCCGACGCGCGCCGGATCGACGGGGGCAGACTGCGCAGCGCAGCCCGCCGTCCCCTCAATGGGCCGCGCGCGCTCGCGCGCCCGGCCGATCTCGTCCGATCGCGCGGCCTCTTCTCCTCTCTCTCTCTCTCTCTCTCTCTCTCTCTCTCGCGCGCGCGCGCTCTTTCTCCCTCTCGCTTCCATCCGACGCGGCTGACCCTTCTCTCCATGGGCGGCGTGCAACAGCAGCAACAGCAGGATAGACGGCCGCGGCGGCTACTCTCGAGACCGCTGGAATTTCGCTCTTTGCAGATCGCTCGCGAGATATATATATATATATTCATTGGGGTTCTATGGCAGAACGGCGAGTTGTTGTTTTGTTTTTGAACAAGGTGAATGGCCCAGTTTCCGCGGCGTAAGTCAAGCCCACAGCAGCTGGTGTATAGTATAGTAGCCTAGCCCCAATAAGAGAGAGAGAGAGAGGGGGGGGAAGGAAGGAGGGAGAGGCGGGACAATGATAAGCCCGAGCAAATTTTCCGCTCTATATGCTCCGCGCCCGCGCGGCTCGCGATAAACGGTCCCGATGGATATCGCCGTGGGTACGCGCGAAAGGCGCGGAGGGGGTGGGGGGTAGGATGCGAGAATCCGTCGAGGCGGCGAGCAAGAGAAACCATCAAGCGCAGTCGGAAAAGCCATGAAATCGTGCAAGTAAAATGGGACGCAGAGATCGCCGTATCGGAAAATGCGGAAACGCAACGGTCTTATCGGTGAATGTCAATTTTCTAAATTTCCGATGGCCAAGCATAAAATACGACGAGAGTTAAAGTGGATTGCGGCGGTGAGAGAACTGAAGTAAGAACTGTAACCTAATTTTTTTTTATCCCTTTTAGAAAATTTTATTATAAAAGCAGATAATGATAGTAATAATAAACCGAATAATAAAAATAATAACGATAGTGCAAGATACGCTTATAAAGTTTTTATCAAGATTAATATACGTGAGCACTATTACACGATATAAAATAAGTGTATTTTTGTTTGAAATATCAGCCGAATGTATATTCTGTACTTCACTTTGAAGTTTCTTTTAAATGGTGGGATGGACCCAGCAGTTGGTCCGATCGCTAAATGGCCCCTGAGCTCTTGGACATTACACGCGTTCTCTGCCTCCGCCAGCTGTTTTCCTCGCGCTAATTAGGTTTCAGCTCGAAATGCTATATTACGGTAAATGTTTTCGAATTCTCTTTCAATTATAACAGACGCAGTTATGGGCATTCGCAACCGCGTAAAAAAATCATTACTAATGAATTGTCATTGATACTAAATAAAATACTAAATAGATAAGTCAGTCGCGATTTAATTATTAACTTGGTTTTTGCCAACAGTGTGCCGCTGAACCGGCATAACCTAACAATCATAATAAAACCGAGCAACTTTGATTATGGGTTACTTATCCATTTGATGACAATAAAATGGTTAACATTAATTACCGTTCATTAGCACTTATATTTCATCGTCTTTAATTCGACGTAAACGGCGCACTTTTTTCCAGCTTTAGTGCCCATTACAGTGCCATGAGATTGCGCTACGTGACAATGCTCCGCAGCGAATCTGGAGTATACGCGAGAATTGTCGGCGCGAGGCGTTTTTCTATATATACCACGTAATGACGCGCCGACGCCACGGCGTGGCGCAAACTTTATATATATATATATATATATATATATATATATATATATTAGTGTGTGCGTGTGCGCGCGTGTGTGTTTGTGTAAATAAGTATACATTAGACAGGAAGCGTTGGATCGTTTGAAAGATGATCGATTCTCCGTCGAAATTTTTGGCAGGTCGTGATCGATCACATACTGACTATGCGGATCAACTCCCAAGCATATAGGTTGAATTTTTGAAATGTAAGAATTTCCATAATTTATTTGTTGTTGTTGTTTTTTTTTTTTCAAGCAAAAGAATCATAGAAGCAATCGATATAAATTACCTGTAGGACGAAAATTACGAAAGTGTCACCGTAAACTGGCTGTACGAGGACAAATTCATGAGAAACGAGACGTGGCGTCGGTAAACGAGCAGGAGAGAGGAGAGAGGGGGAGTGAGTGAGAGCTAAATTATCGGACGCGAATTTTCTGATTACAGCACCGCTAGGCTTGAGACGTTGCCATTTTATGAAACGTTAATATTGAGATATTAATGGCAATGAAAGAAAATATACAAAATGCAATTGTACAGAACAATTAAACAATTACAACAAGTGGGGTCGGTACCACCCATCTTCTAACTAATTCATTGTAAAGCGACTCTTTATTTATGCTTATTACCACATTAATGTTATACATTCCTCTAAATAAACGTATTTTAAAAGCAAACCGAAGAATCGGAAGAAGTATTCGACGCGAAAACGAAAGCTCCCGGGATCGATCCCCGGCCGAGATGCCCATCTGTTTTTCTTCCGAGCAGAAGCCCGTTCTGTCGTTTATTTCATTATCAAACGTTAGGATCCGATCGACATTGTGGAATAATCGCGCTTGAAATCGCGATATGATCAGCGAATCTCTGTAATGTCCGCTAAACACAGTCTCATTATGATGGTTTCACTTGGCCCCCGAGTCGAAGAGATGCCAGAGGAATAAATATTCTTGGCTTGCACGATATATATATATATATATATATATATATATATATATATATTTGTTGTAATAATGTTTCAGAATTAATGCAGCAAACTTTTTAATTTCACCTCCACTTCTGTCTGATTTTTTCCCTTCATGCCTTATCAGTGTTACTTTTATTTTACATAACTGTCGGGTTTCATCCTGAATCCTGAAAATATTTGAATTTCTAACGGGATCATTAATTATCCGTCTTAACTAATCGGATTCACTTATTTAGTTTCTTTACTTAGATCTTCAATTTCGATATCAAACATTCAAAAATAAAACTTTCTTAAAAATAACACTAACTCTAATATATATATATATATATATATATATATATATATATATATATATATATATATATGCGCGTACGTATGTGTGTATTAACCGTGGAATAGGTACATTGAAAAACTGGATTTTCACAAAAAAAAAAAAAAAACGAGCGGAAACTTTGGTTTATTTTTTCTTTTTGAAAATCTATGTAGTTTTGTTTTATAAAACATTTAAGACAGGTTTCGCATAATTTGCCGGTAATTTAAAGTTTACTCGAACCACCTTAAAGGG
This sequence comes from Sycobia sp. Sy_11, assembly GCA_018907035.1. NCBI lineage: Eukaryota > Metazoa > Arthropoda > Insecta > Hymenoptera > Epichrysomallidae > Sycobia > Sycobia sp. Sy_11. The sequence goes on from JACCIC010000371.1 coordinate 141,440, forward strand.
CAAACTTTACGAATCTCAGTGTTTTCTATGAATTGTATACAAATAAATAAATAAATGCGCTGTAGGCTCGAAAACAGTATCTCATTATCCAAATTTTTATTCAAAAAAAAAAAGAAGAACTTTTCTTACATCATCCTTACTTTTTTTCATTATTGAAAATTTATATTTTCACTCGCACGTTCTCTCCCCCTCCCCCTCACTTTTTCAGTACCAAATTCAGAATTTCAGACGGACGCACATACACAGAAAATAACCAGTAACGTCAGCCTCTGCTGCCCGGCCAACGACGGAGCTCCCGGCTTTCTCCCATATTGACCCTCTCTTTCCGTCGAGATCAGCAACTGTTGCGCTGCGAGCTATCTTACTATATATATATCGCGAGAATCGTTTAAAGGTTGCAGGGCTCGTTTACCGATCGGCTTCGAAAAATACAAATTTCAATATTCCTCGGCAACGAGCGCACGTGAGCGCATTAAACGCACGCTACGCGCGCGCGCATATCCACTCGTGTATATATATATATATATATATATATATATATATATATATATATATATAACCATATAGTAATCTTCTGGACGACCGAAGTCGACGCTCAGCATCCGAATCCAATTTTAGATAAGAGAGCGCGAGGAATAAGTTAAAGCTTCGCGCAAGTTCGCGAGGCTGTTCAACCCCTCCCCCCCCTCATCCCCCGCCACAACCCACCATCCCGGCAGTCATCCTGTCCGATGCTCGCTTGCGCGCCCGCCGCCCTTTTCCATTCCGACCGTGCAGCTTCGCGGCTCTCCTCCCCCGCCCTCCGGCCATTGGCGTACACGGGGCTAATCGCGCCTCGTAATTACGCCCGGCAAGGCGATCCGATCGGATCCCGTTATTATTCGTCAATGCGCGATTAAAGAGTCGCGCGTAAAAATCGAAGCGCTTTCAGCGACGTCTCGTGGATGCGGGGGGGGGGGAGAAGGTGAACATAAAAAGAAGTATATTACCGCGCGCTAAACGGGCTCTTCGAGGGAGACCGATCGAATTGCCAGTTTTTTGTTGTTTTTTTTTTTTTTGTT
>JACCIC010000372.1:0-140396 GCA_018907035.1 Sycobia sp. Sy_11
CTTACACATACGCGATTGCCACACTTCTTTAATATCTTTTCAACTAAATAAATGTCAGGCTACACAGATTGTTAAATATCACTCTTATAAAAACCACGATATATATATATATATATACATTTTACTCTTCATCAATAAATTAAGGCTAAATGTGATAGTTTCGCTTGTTTTTCTTTAATAACCCTCGATTATTCTACTTTCTGTCTCTGATTGCGATAAGAGATGAATTTTTTGTTTACAGTGTGAAACACAAAAATGAGTGCAATAATCCAGAATCAGTTGGCATCACTACGAAAATATTACGGTATTTAATTGAAAAAACGAAATATATATAATATTTAATGTATATATATTGTACGTATATTATATTTCATATAGTCTATATACACATTTTAAATAGGGTTTCTACAGAGAAATATTGTATTGGCGTGTACGGGCGGTTGATTACGATATCCGCTTGTCTCAAAACGATTACTATAGGCAGTTGTGTGTTCGAATGATAGGTTGTGACTGTCCAGGGTGGTCTCTGGAGCGAATTTATGGTGGAGAATAATGTATTTAGTTCATAGAAAAACCCTATCCAGGTGTTGAAGAAATCCAACTTCTATGGGAAGATTTGTGTTAGCAAGGTAAATATACAATACCTTAGATCTTTCAGACACAATTCGACGGGGAATTTTGTGGTTTTAGCCGTTAGGAAGATTTTTCGTAGGCTTTCTCGGAACAATTTTACTAGGCTAGGACTAGTGTCTTTAGGTTGATCGTGAACTTCGGATGGATAGAATGCGGTTGCCAAGTGTTATAGAACGTATACTACGGGAGTATCGTATTGGTAGGGCAAATATGTTCAGGTATGTGAGGACAACGTCTACGGGGGGTTTCGTGTTCGGATGATAGAATGACGATTTCTAAATGATTTGGAATGACTTCTAAGGGGAGTGTCATTTATGGTGGCGGTAAAGAATTTCTATGTACAATCAGTACGACTTCTATGAAGAGATTCGTATTCTATCGTTCGAACACGCACAATCCCAGTAAGAGTCATCCCGAGATATTGGACATTGTATTCTACCTCTGGTCGAACTCGAATGTAAACTTTTGTCCATCGAAGCCGTATTTAATGTGCATATATATATTATATATATATATATATATATATATATATATATATATCGCATAAAATGGTCGTAAAAATCTCAATTTTTTGAAAGTCGACGTTACATTGAAACAGCTTTTTATACAGAAGTGACGATAGGTAACTTATGGTACAATTATTAGTATAATTATAAGTACAATTATTTATAGAAATATAGATTTTTATATATAGAGTACTTTTTTACTTAGATATTATTAAATTGCTTATGAAATACATCTTAAATACGGCTTCTATGGGGAAAACGATTCTTTTTAATTTCGGGCGGTTGAAAACAGATGTTCAAGTGCCTTGAGACGACGTTTACGAAGAGTATCGTATTCGGAATATAGGATATGTCTCGGGACGACTGCTATAGAGAGTTTTCTTTTGAGGCGGTAGAATACGACGTCCAAGTATTTCGGGACTACTTTTACTGGGAATGTGCGTGTTCAAATGATAGAAAATGAATCGCTTGATAGAAGGTTCTTAAACCACTCCTCGTAGAACTCGTTCCAAAACATCCCGACATCGTATTCGAACGTGCCAATATGAATCCTCCCATAGAAATCGTTCCATTATACTTGGACATAATCTTTCACCGTCTAAACACGAAATTTCCCGTAGAAGACTTCCCGTCATACCCGGACATCATCTTCTACCGTCCGCGAACACGGCATTCCCCGTAGAAGTCGGTCTAAAACACCTGGAAATCGCATTCTATCATCTGAACACGAAAACTCTCCGTGGAATTTGTCCCGAGAAACCTAACATTTGCTTCCTAACGATTAAACACAATACTCTCCGTAGAAGTCATTCGGAAAGACCTAGATATGGTATTTTACCGTCCCAAAATGAATCTTCCCATAGAAGTTGATTTCCTCATACCTGGACGTAGTTTTCTATCAACTAAATACAATATTCCCCGTAGAAATCGCCCAGAGACACCTGGATATTGCATTCTATTCATCCGAATACACAACTGCTTACAGAAATAGACTTGAGGCAACGGTATATCGTAATCAACGGTCAACCGTCCGTACACGCCGCTAATATAATATTTCTCAGTAGAAACCCTATTTAAAATTTGTATATATAATATGTAGAATATCATATAACATACTATATAATTATATATATATATACCTACATATATATATATATATATATATATATATATATATTTCATATATTTTCGTTTTTTCAATTAAAATACCGTGAAAATTTTCGTAGTGTTGCCAACTGAAATTCAAGAAAATATTGGTACGCGAATAGCGTATTTTTTAAGCAAGACGATGGATATTGCGTTTTTATGCAGAAATGACCATTATTATATATATATATATATATATATATATATATATTGTGACGGGGAACGCAAGCACTGCGTGCGCTTGCTTTCCCCGTCTCGTTGCTCTCTCTCTAGCCGTAGCCTGTAAATATGTATTTGTATATTTGCATGTATAGATGTTCATCTGTTACAGGCCGACGCACAACTACACCGGCGGAGAGGTAAGTGAGAGAGAGAGCGGGGAGCGGGGAGAGACGGCCGCGCGCGCGAAGAATGAGATAGAGAGAAACCCGCGAGCTTTGAACACGGCGTCGTAACCGGCCTTCGCTCCACGCACGTTGTTTTTGCTGTTACGGTGTCGTATTTGGTCGTGTACGGGAACACGCCTCGTGCTCCACGTGTTTCCCCTCACCACGTACCTCTTCTTCGGGGAGTGTACCCGATCGGACGCGCGTGTTCTGCCACGGTATTGTGGGTGCGTGCACTGCACACGCGCCTAGGACGAGTCCGAGCGAACGGACTGGCGTTCGACCCCGTCTCCGCGGAATAAACCGCCCCATCCTGGGGTTTCTGGATGGCGACCGTCACCGCCTCTCCCGGTGAAGAAATGTGCTGCTGCCGGACGAGGATGCGCTGCGGGATCATCGAGCTCCGACTCGCTGTAAGTGGCAGCCCCTTTTCTCTCTCTCTCTCTCTCTTCCCGAACTCCTCGCGCGCCGTCGCCTCGGCGACCCTCGGCCTGCGTCCCGCACGCCTCGCATATAGGCGCTGTACGAATCCTTGCTATTAAGCCGATTTAAATTTTAATTATTTTATTTTATTATTTCGAGTGTGTTCAATTAGCCGCCCTATCTCACGCGCAATCCTGAACGCGATATTTCGTCCTTCGCGAACCGCCCCTCTCCCTCGCCGGAATCATTCGGGGCTAAGCTCAGCCGGGCAACAGATTTGCAACGGCCGTGCCCGCCGTCCTCGTGCTCGAGGCGGACACGCGCACCGTTACAATATATATCAGGTATGTGAATAAGGTCTTTCCCGTTTTTTTTTTTTTTTTTTTTTCAAATTTTGAGCCTTTATTGTGAAAAAATGGTTACAAATGAATTATTGAAAGTATTGGCCATCGCTAGCTACAACTTTTTCCCATCAACTGTTTCTGGCAACATACGAATCCCGTTGCGAAAAAATTCGACCGGTTTGGCCTCTATCCAGTCATCCACCCATTTTTTGGCTTCCTCGTAGGAATGGAAGTGCTGGTCAGCCAGGCCATGCGTCATCGATCTGAAGAGATGTTAATCAGACGGAGCAACGTCTGGACTATACGGCGGGTGGGGTAGGACTTCCCATTTGAGCGTTTCTAAGTATGTTTTCACCGGCGGTGCAACATGTGGGGGAGCATTGTCATGTTGCAAAATAACTTTGTCGTGCCTGTCGGAGTATTGTGGCCGTTTTTCTCGCAGTGCGTGGTTCAAACGCATCAATTGTCATCGATAGACCTCGCCTGTGATCCTTTCATTCGGTTTCAGAAGCTCATAGTAAACCACACCTAGCTGGTCCCACCCTATACAGAGCATGAGCTTGGCGCCATGAATATTTGGCTTGGCCGTCGATGATGTTGCATGGCCGGGTAGACCCCATGATTTTCTTCGCTTCGGATTATCGTAACGTATCCACTTTTCATCGCCAGTCACGATACGATGCAGAAAACCGTTTCTTTTATGTCGCTGAAGCAGCTGTTCGCAAGTCAAAAAACGCCGTTCGACGTCTCTCAGCTTCAGTTCGTACGGCACCCAATTTCCTTGCTTTTGGATCATTCCCATGGCTTTCAAACGCTTGGAAATGGTTGTTCGGTCAACTCCCAATTCTTCAGCAAGTTCTTCTTGCGTTTGACAAGAGTCTTCATCAAGCAAAGTCGCCAATTCTCGATCTTCAAAGATTTGCGGCCGCCCGGAACGCTCCTTGTCTTCCACGTCGAAATCACCGCTTTTGAAGCGTCGAAACCATCCGCGAACACTTGAATCATCGACACAACCTTCTCCATAAGCCTCCTGAAGCAATCGATGCGTCTCGGCAGCAGATTTCTTCAAATTGAACCAATAAAATGAAACTTCCCGGAAATGACGTCGACTCGGCTCAAATTTCGACATTTTTACGATATAAAAAATTTATGATGCGAAAAAATTTTAACTAATGTGTTAGTATGGAATTGTTGACAAATGAATAAGCTTTGATTATGACATATGTAACCATTGAATACTCGCACAGTATTAGTGGCGTCATCTCTTACAAAAAACGGGAAAGACTTATTCACACTCCTAATATTATACACACATAGTTTCGAGTTTGTTGGTAAGAACCGTATTTTCTGAACTTAATATGATATACGAAAATAGAATATAATTTGTTGTTACAAACTATATTCAGTATGATTTGGCATAAAGAACCATTTTATAAAAGAAGGAGAGAGAGAAAGAGAGTGATTTTCCCACGTAAGAGAAAATAAACTTTACAAAAATCAAAACGATACCCATAAGGTATGAGAGTAATGTCAGATTAACCTGAAGAACAAAAGGGTTATACCGACAAACGTTACACCTTCTTTAGGATACGAATCCTAAAATTGGATACGATCGATCATTCGTCTGAGTTGGCCTGAACACCATTTTAAAATGATGTTCAATATAAAAGATAGCCTATGTCCTTCCCAAAATAATATAGAATCTATATGTCAAATTTCAAATCAATCGGTTCAGTAGTTTTTTCGGTTATCGTGTACAAACAAAAACTCGCTTTATCTTTATAAATCAGTATGATATGATATGATACGATATGACATGAAATAGTATTATATGATATGATCCTGTCATACCTGAACTTCGTTTCCTAACGACTAAACACGAAACTCCCCGTCGAAGTCGTTTGGAAAGACTTATATATCGTAATTTACCGTCCCAACGAGAATCTTCCCATAGAAGTTGATTTACTCATACCTGGGCGTCATTTTCGATGAACTAAATACGATAATCTCCGTAGAAATCACCCAGAGATACCTGGACATCACACTCTAGTCCTAGTAGAAATTGTTCCGAGAAAGCTAGAAAATCTTCCTAACGGCTAAACACAAAATTCCCCGTAGAATTTGTTCTGAAAGATCTAGGTATGTATTTTACCTTGCTAACACAAATCTTTCCATAGAAGTTGATTTCTTCACACCTGGATATGGTTTTCTATGAACTAAATACAATATTCTCCACATAAATCGCTCAGAGACACCTGGACATCACAACCTATCATTCGAACACACAACTGCCTATAGTAATCGTTTTGAGACAAGCGGATATCGTAATCAACCGCCCGTACACGCCAATACAATATTTCTCTGTAGAAACCCTATTTAAAATGTGTATATAGACTATATGAAATATAATATACGTACAATATATATATATATATATATATATTTCGTACATCTATATATATATATATATATATATATATATATAAATAGTTTCGAGGTTGTTGGTAAAGATCCCTATTTTGCCATCATTTCTTTTGTTGAAACTAAAAAAAACGTAGTCATTTCTCACAATTCCAAAATTAATATAATGTATAAAAACAAAAATATAATTTAACTTAATTTATTGATAAAAGTAAAATGATTTTCAATAAAAAACATAGCCAAAGTCCTTCCGAAGCTAATATAGAATCTATGTATCAAATTTCAAAGCAATCAGTTCAGTAGTTTTTTCGGTTATCGTGTGCAAACAAAAACATGCTTTGTCTTTATAAGTCAGTATGATATGATAAATTTTTATATATAGAGTACTTTCTACTTATATATTATTCAATTGTTTAAGAAATCGGTTAAATTCTTATCTCGGGCGAAGCCGAGACGGAGTTGCTAGTATATATATATATATATATATATATATATATATATATATATATCGTGGTTTTTATAAGAGTGATATTTAACAATCTGTGTAGCCTGACATTTATTTAGTTGAAAAGATATTAAAGAAGTGTGGCAATCGCGTATGTGTAAAGTGGTTAAAATCAACTAGTGAACATAATAGTTGGTTAGATTGCGACGAGACAATAGTCTCGCGCAAATATTATATATTGTAGATAAGTCGCGAAGTCGCGAGCGGCGCGGCGCGGGGATAAAGCGCCGGCAGCACGGCGAAGATGAGCGAGCGGCGACGGCGCTGCGTAGTTCTAAGGCGCGGTACAGTGCGGTAAGGGGAGAGCGAATGCTCTCTCCTAATTCTCAAATAGAGCCGCGCTGACTGCGAAATTTAAGTGTGCCAGCGACCTCGAAACTGGCTATTCGAGGGGGACCTGTCGTCGGCGCGATAGCGGGCGACAAGTCTCAGCACACTCAGGGCGAGACGCGATCACGTAGAATAGAAAATAAAGAAAATTTGTAATTACGCTCACGCGGAGCGTTAAAATTTGAAGTTAAATAATTGTTAAATTTTATAAATCATAAAACAAATATATTTTATGACTTATTATTTGTTTCAGCGGATAATGGCGCGACTAAACAAGTCGATAGCAGCGGCTAGTTCGGCAAATGCCGCAATAAATAAATTAATTAGTTTTTTTATACTTTTTTGTTAATTATTTTTATATTTTGTTAATAAATTTTCTTATTCTTAAATAAATAGAAATTTATTTAGATCCTAACATCCAGCAAAGAACAGAAAAAAAATACAAATAAATAAAATAAAATCCAATTCGAACTCTGGCGGATTGAGCGAGAGTGAGAATTGGATTTCGCGGTTCGGTGTGTATTAGAACAAACTTGGTGGCGGTTGAGCGACCAAGGGCCTAGGCGTGTTGAGCATAGGCCAAAGTATAGTACGCACCGTAAATAATTATAACTAATAATAAATAAATTATCTTGCACAAGCGAACCTAGTGGCGCGTTGAGCGACTAGGGGCCGAGGCGGGTTGAGCCGGAGAACGAATTAGCTCTCACCAAAGTGCTTATGTTACAAGATAAAAATAAAGTTTTTGATTTAATGATGCAACAATTTTCGCGCTACAATTGCTACAAACTGCTACAATTTCCACGCTATGTCAAGTGTTAACCAACTTCAAATCAGTCACCATATACTGATGATTTATCACCAATTATGTATATTTCTTCTTCAGTAAGAATTCGCTCTTGGAAATATTATGAAGAATAAGTAGATCCATTTTATATAACAAAAAACACATTAATAAATGAAATTTCTATAGCTCATTCCCCAATTGACTTTTTCCAGGAGTGGTTCCAAAAATTTAAGAGAGGTGAATTCGACGTGGAGGACAAAACACGCAGTGAAAGGCCCAAAGTGTATCGTGACACAGAATTTGAAGCTTTACTGGAGGACGATCCGTGCTATAAGCAAGCAGAACTTACACAAGAATTAGGAGTGACATATCAAGCTATTTCACAACGTCTCAAAACCCTGGGTATGGCCCAAAACCAAGGAAATTGGGTTCGTTACGAAATGAAGCTAAGAGACATCAAGCATTGCTATTCGCTTGTGAACTATTGCTCAAAAGGTAAAATCGCAAAGGATTTCTACATGGAATCGTGACGAGAAAGGAGGTGGATTCACTACGACAACCCAAACGTGGGAAGTCATGGGATAAGCCCGGGCATGCCTCTACTTCGATGGCCAAGTCAAACATTAAGCCAAACGAGGAGTTAAGTGAGAGAGAGCGACAGAGCGGGGGTGTGGGGAGAGTTTATCGCGCGCGAAGTTCTTCAGTAGAGAGAGTACTACCGTGTTACGCGCGAGGGAGCTTTTTCTTGAACTAAAAAGATACTGTGCCTCGATGCTGTTGTGACCTCGCCTTGTGGGATTCACCTTCGGTTTTTTCTCGTGTTATTCGCGCTTGTTGCCGCTCTCCCGGCCAAGATTCGCGAAGTTCGCCCCGCGAATGTAGTTGCAGGGCTCGAGCTGACGAGCCTGTCACCCGGCCCCTGCCTGTGCGGGGTGACCGCCCCATCCCGGTCTACCGATGAGCGGGAACACTCCCTCCTATATCTGCCGAGAGCGTACTGCCGTACGTGCAGGGCTTGCCGCCACCGCCTGCTGTCACGCGTGACGCGCCCCCTTGCATGCGACGTTTCGGGGCTAAGCCCAGCCGGTCACATCTTCTGCAACGGCAGAACCTGCCCTCGTGTTTCAGGCAGACACGCGCACCTTTACATCCCAACGCGATCTTGGGATCGCAAAAACAATTATAGTGTATAATGTTTTTAAAAAGTTTATAAAAAATAGCTATACATATAATGTATTATATATCTATTTTTTTTAAATAGCTAGTACCCAGGCAAAATTCGCATGTTATGCGTATAGCTAAAAATTACTTTTATGATATAATCTAAAATTATAGCTATATTGAAAAGTGCAAATATACTGCACGCTGAGAGTGTTTACGTCTTCGAGCCGGTAACGTAAACACTCGCGATTAAGGCTACTGCGAGTTAGACAAATAATGTTGAAAAGCGGCGCAAACTTAATATACAGCCGAATGCGAGAATATAGGATTTATACGGCTTTTCAAGCAATACTGATATTGATTTAAACACTTATATAGACATTAATTTATATCATGTTTTCTATACTAATTTAGTTTATTTATAAATTTAATTTAATTTAATTTAATTATATTAATTTACTGTAAGTTAATCTAGAATTGATTAATAATTTCATTTATAATGCGATGTATAATGATAATATTTATGTCAAATAATAAAATATAATTAATATAAGTAATAATACAAGTCTAGATTTCGAATATATGTCTAACAATTATAATACAAATATAATACGTAGATTTACATTCGATGTTATGATATACAATGTATATATATATATACACAAGATTGTGGAATATTTTCGATAATGTAATTTTACTCTTCGTAATTATAAATGTATGATTATACTAATTTATGAATAAACATAGGACTCGGTACTATATATTTTAGCACCAAAAATATGTGTATGATAATTTATTATAATAAATGTGAATAATGATAATATTTTATTTTATATAAATAAAATAAATTTTAGACATAGAAATCATACCGCGACAAGTCAAACTATATAGTCCCGACACGACAAAGATAAAAATTGTGAAGTCGGCGACCTGTGTATATACACACACAAACCACCGCTACACATACGGGTGTACTTACGACTGACGCAAAAAAAATTTTTTCCTAGAAAATAATAAGATTCAACGTTTTTGGTTTTCGTTTTTCTGTATTTTTGTATATTTTTGTATTTTGGTATTTTTCGAAAAATACAAAAACTAAAGTTTTTTTATATTTTCTAAATAATTTTCTTTTATGTGCAATCTTTTTTCGAAAATTTGAAAGTGAAAACTTGAAAATTATTGAAAATTTTTGAAAATTACTAAGTAGCTAAAAATAAACTATTTTTTACTTTTGATGTGAGCATAAAAATCTCTTTTTTCTCTTATATATTTTTTTTGCGTTAGTCCTACGCTCCGTGAGACCTCTGAAGATCGTCAGGCAGCTACGAGGACACAGAGTAATGATGATTGCCCCCTCCTGTCTGTAAAGGAGGAGCATCACGACCGTGACTCCGCTGACTCAGCTACAAGTGTCAACCCCGATCGGTATTCACGATGGTGGGCACAGGTGGGTATAAGTGAATTTTGCATCCATGCACTGCTCGATGCAGGGGCTGCTCGTACAGCTCTCGTAGCAATCGGCCTGCAGATTGCATCTGCTCTGACAAATTGAGCCGATAATAGGCCAGGTAACCCTTCCGTTTATCATTGCAGACATTGAAATGGAGTTAGATGTCATCATAATTCCAGACTTGGAAAACGTCTGTCTGCTCGGTGCAGACTTCTCCCGCGCTTTCAATGCGGTCATCCATCAGCACGACAATAGCATGTGGATCTCTCGAGGAACTTCTCGACTGGATGCTACCTCCGGCTGGTCAGCTCTGAGCTGTTCGCATCTGTCCGACCACGTGATCGATGTCGGCGATGCTAAGCCGATTAAGCAGCATTATTGTCCGGTCTCTCAGAAGATAGAGCTGGAAATGCATGCGCAAGTGCGCAAAATGCTCGATCAAGGCGTGATTCGCCGATCGACGAGCGAGTGGTCTAGCCCCGTCGTAATGATTCGCAAGAGCGATAGGAGCTACCAATTCTGCGTGGACTATCGCAAATTGAACCCCGTGTCCCAGAACAGCACGTATCCGCTCATGTAGGTAATCTTACGGAAATTGAGAAATGTGCAAAAGTGCGATTCCCGTCCAACACTCTCTCAAATCACCACGGCTAGCTATAAAGGTGTAAGGAGAATTCGAGGGTGTCCAACTACAAAACACGCCGTTTACTTCAAGTTAACAAAGTTTATTACTATCTAGTCGGTAGCCTAAATCAGGTAACCTTTTATAATACCTGCTTTCATGCCTCGCCAGCGGGCTCGAGTGTCGCGCACCGATCGTTCTCGCCTCTTAAATCTACGCCCTTAAAGCTAATAAAAATACGTAAAGACGGGAATTTCCGTTGGCGGTAACTGTGATACCCACTCACGACCGCGACAATGCGTCCGAAACCGCTAATCGACCGGACCGCAACAGCCCCTAGCGCTAGGAAACTGCCCCGGCAATGCACCGGTCCAACCCTGCGGAATTCGCCCGTCGCAATTTCTCAAGTTGTCCAGACCTGGTGATGCACGATTCCGTGCACCCTGCTAAATTTACTCGCTATTGGAACCCTAAATCTATGACCTAAGCCGCGAAGCATGCCGAATCTTTCGCGAATCACCCGCCCCGCGTCTACAACAAAATAGCGGACACGCCGCGCCGCTTGCTCTCGTCCCTTACAGCCATATATGGGATTTCGTAAAGGGAGCCGGTCGAATCACGAGAGCCTATTTACATTAGCCACTCACGTTCTTTTTTAGAAAAACGGGACGATAGCCAAATAAAGGTAGTCGCAGTGTTGGTAGTCGCTCCCATTCTCTGTCAGAAGAACGGGCATAGAGTCAGGTTATAGGTAGCCGCGATGCAGGTGACCGCTCCCGTTCTCCTTGAAGAGAACGGGACGAGAGCCTCACGACCGACTCGAAATCTTCGGAACGAATGCCACTGCCCCGCGTTAGTCTCCTAGAATGCGCGCACGTAACCCAATAACTGTATATCCTAAAACTTACGTGATTCCACTACCGTAAAACGTACTTCTCCACCGATCTCTCGCACTGATTGGATCGACAAGCCTAATCACGAAACTCCAGATTGAAGGACAGTAACTCATAAATAACCTTATTTAGGTACACAACACTACAGTAAATGCAACTGGTGCTTATTATTAACCATACGTGCCCCGCACGTCACCTATTAACGCCTAAGTTAATAAAACGTCAGTCACCGTACTCACCCTTTCTCTAAACGAAGTTGGGCCCACGGCCAAGGAGGTCCCCTTTTTTAATGTTTGTACTGGCACGCAGTTGAGCGCAAAAGGAACGAGCTCGCGTGTTTTCTTGAATCTTATGCCTTTTTGGCGGCTCGTGACCCCCCACTACGCCGATGCTATCCTAATTAAAGGTATCACGGCTGCAGTGGTCATGAGCCAACCGCGCATGATATACATGATCACTGTCTCTGTGTGACCTCTTCATCTTCGAGCTCGGTGCCTCTTGTTTATGCCGCGGCTGAAGTTCTTCTCTCTGCTTTGCTCTCCTTCTTCGCAGACCGAGCGCCGGCGGTTTTGCATACTGCATATTCATATTTGCGCGTCGGGCCGATGCTTCTCATAGAAATTCGTCGTCTTTTGTGCTGGGCTTCTCAATTCCTCGGGAATAATATTCGAGCATTTATTATATGATATTATAAATGTTATTTGCAAGGTCGAGACTCAAGACCTTGACACTACGGAGGCTTAGTTCGCGCTATACTATTAACGTGTATATTATACCACTTTATAATATATATATATATATATATATATATATATATTTCGATTAGTCTTTAAAACTCCTGTTATTATGACAATTTCAGTTGTTTCAGTTTGAACAGTTTTGAATATATCCTTTTTCAAAAGTATTTTTGATTTTACTTATTTATACATTATCTCTAACTTCGTATTTTGCTTTTCTCATATTCATCTTTTCAATTGTAAATGTTGCTTTATCTCCTTTTCATTTGCTTTAAATACATTAGAAGGCTCAATTCCTATTGTCTGAGGCTTTCTTGAATTATTTCTACTCATATCCATGAGTAAATCTGGTAGGATATCTATCCTTTTATAATTTTCTGTTTACTGAATTGTATCCACAATGCATTGTTCTCATATGCTTGCATTATGATTACTGAATAAAGATTTATCTTATACATTCGCATGAGATTTTGAAAGTGTGAATTCTAATATTGTTTTCCTTGATCAGTTTTTAGATTAGATGCTACTCGTCTTTGTTTCAATATCTCATTCATAGCCATAATAAAATCATTGTCACTCTTTGAACTTGCCGGAATAGCTAATGCAAATTTGAAGTATAATACTGTGTACAAATATGAATAAGACTTTTCAATTCAAACTTCCCGAGTTTATCGAACCGGACAAATGTTTTTATTTTTAAGTTGGTAGTACTGTAACATGAGTTGCGAGAAAAGATTAATAGTTTAAATTACTGTATATACGTGTAGAATTATTCTATAAATAGATAGACTCGAAAATGATAAACATATAAATACACACACGAAAATAAACAAACACAGACATAGAGTAAATTAGATATATAATATAATAAAATAACCTTGTATTATAGATAATATTAATGTAATTTAATTTATATATTAACCAATAGAAATAATATTAATTTAAATTAATTTAGTACTAAGGCAAATCTCTACCAGACAGACGTCGGAAAATTCTTAGTCATGTATATAAAGGAATGACTATGCAATCATATAAATTATTGAATTTACGTAAGATGTGCTGGGGAGCGATAATTTTAATAAAAATGAAATTTATTCTTGTTAAAATTTCGATCTTTTTATATTATTCATTAAGGCACACCTTAGAGTAATATAAAAATGAACAAATGCCATTCCGAAATAAAGTTGTTAGTAGCACTCAGTGTTGTGTAAGTAGATGAAACGAGCTGTGTGAATAAATATATGTAAATACAGAAATAATAAAAAGAGAAAGAATATAGGTGAAGGCTGTGCGAAATCCCGAAATTCGAAATAATCGGATTAGGGTGCGAAACTTTGTAAATAATATAGATATGCGAAAAGCGTAATAATAATTTAATTTTTTCTTGTTTTTTTATATGTTGCCGGGAATCAACCAGGAAATGCCGATTAATTAATAGTATGTATATTTATTTTATGATTTTTTCTGTATTTAAATGAAAAAAGAATATAGTAATGTTTTTGTTATAAGTTAAAAAGCGAGTTCAGAGTTATTCACCCTAAATTTTCGACTACCAGTCCCGATACGTTCCTCCCTCTTCAATCGAACCCTAATATAAAATTAAAAATACCGAAAACAAAATCAAGCTAAAGAGTGGATACGGAGCATTACAGTACTGTCAAAATTATCTATGCCAAATGTCGTGCAATTATCTTCATTTAGCATATAGTTGCGCTTGTGTTTTGTGAATAAAGAAAAGCTGTCGCTTCGGCCTTTATAATGTCTGAAATTATTCAATAAACAAGTTGCATTAAATTTTGTGCGCGAAATAAAATATCGGACACCGAATCGTTCAGAACGTTACAGGTCTTTGAAGAGAAGTCAATGTCAAGAGCATGTGTTTTTGAATGGAACAAATTGTTCAAAGAAGATCGAGAACATGTTAAAGACGAACCACATCGAAGACGATCAAGAACATCTACTGCTGGGCTACTCGTCGATAAAATTAAAGAATTGATTCTGCGACGAAAATCGTCGATTGACTACTAGAGCGCTTGCTAATATAGATGGAATTTCAAATGGGTGAGTCAACACCATTTTGAAAAACATTTTGTGCCTGAAAAGAATGACATTTCGATTGGTGCTAAAAACACTCAATTTTTTGGAAAAATAGCGTCACATGGAAGTCTGTGAAACGTACTTTGCGGACTACTAGGATAAGATGGAATACATAACTGTAGATGAAACTTAGGTCTAGGCTTGCGATGCAGAAACAACCAATCACTCGAGCAAATATCGCGTCAAAAGTAGACGGGAGACTGAAAAAATCACGCCAAAGCCGAATCAAAGAAGGAACTGATGGCCATTACGGAATAGAAGTATAAAAAATGTTTTGAAAATTAGAAAGTGTTGGCATAGTTGCATTGCAATCGGGGGGGAGGTTATTTTAAGGGAGATTAATTAGATTTAGAAGATTAGATTTAATTGTCCGACTTCGTACATCAAATTGGTTGAATTAATACTGAAATAGCGAAAAGTATTAAAAACTTTGTATATAATAATAAATAAATGATGGTATATAAAACAATAGGAAGTTATGAAAAATTGTTTTAAACCAAATTTAGAAATTTACCTAAAATAAATTTTTTACATACAATATCTTTTTGCTTTAACACTATATTTTTTTAGGCAAAATTAAAAATTAAAAAGTACTTATATTAGGTATAATCTAAGCGGCGATGAAGATCCATGACGTATCGACTATGACTTAAACTAATAATAACTCGAAATGTTCATAACTAATTGTGTTTTTCTCGATAATTATTTGATTTAGAGCAAAAATCAATAGAACATAAGAAATTTATTTCAATAGGATCTACAACTTTTGCTTGAACATTTTTTTCTACACTCAAAATTATTTAATAAAACTTAGTTTTTATCATGTTTTTAACATTTTCAAAACGTTTGGGAACCTGGCAATGCCACATCCAGATTAATTGACGCAGCGAATGATCGTTACGCTTTAAAGTACATTGAAACGAATCATTTAAACTAATATTTGGCCGAGAATAAATCAATGATAAAAAAATATCGCTGCTCCCAGATTAGC
This sequence comes from Sycobia sp. Sy_11, assembly GCA_018907035.1. Lineage (NCBI taxonomy): Eukaryota > Metazoa > Arthropoda > Insecta > Hymenoptera > Epichrysomallidae > Sycobia > Sycobia sp. Sy_11. Next base: position 15,433 of record JACCIC010000372.1, read on the forward strand.
AGATAATGATAAGATATTGCTAATGTCATACATCAGATGCTCGACAATTTTCTAGCGTCTTGAACGTGTGCCTTCCATAGGGCCATCTGTGACACGTGCTAGCGCAATGTCATACCTACGTCAGCATAAATTAGACAGTGTATTTGCCTACATCATGAGCTGTAACGTAGATAATAAATATATATAGATGTAAATATAAATATATGCGATATAAAATATAAGCATATAAAAATATATGCGATGTTGCTGTTTTAGTATGAATTACAACAGAGGCTAAGCCAATGAATATATAATAGTCCGGGAGTCAGCGAAATTTTTGAAGTTAATACTTCCTACAGCGCAGCCCGCTTTGCTCAATTTGGATGGGGACCACTCTGAAAAATTTGCTGACCAAATACCTGAGAGCGTAAACGAAGTAGTGAGTGTGTTGAAAGTGACGTACTTGACCAGTACCCCCACTCCTTTGCACTCTCGTTTTGTCTCTCTTTCTCACATTTTCCCACCCAATTTCTAATCACTCCATTCTCTCTCTCTCTCTCTCTCTCTCTCTATCTGTCTATCTACATATCTCTATAATAGGAGGAATGAAAATATTCTGTTTCGCAGAATTTTATATTACATAAAAGTTTCGTGAATAAAAAGAAATTTTTTGCCGCAGGTATAATAAGTAGGTGTATATATCCTATCAGACGTTAGCAAGTAGCTCAACGTTTTCAAACCTACGATAACTCTAATGAAAACATTAAAAGTTGAGAAAATTTATTGCAGCACAGAGCTGTAAAATTTCGAATCAGTCGATTAACCCAATTTTCATTAAAATTACACATATATGTTTTTTAGAATTCTCATTACAGATATGATAGTACAAATGGGAAATAATATCATTTTTATAATAAATCAAATTAAATCTCATTAAAAAACTTTTCTAACTTATCTCGTAAAATACAGAAAATTTTAAGAAAAAAGGGGTATTTTATTCATTGTTATTTGCTATTATCTGAACGGACTCATGTAGGTAGTAATATATACCTTATAATTTACTTTATTTTCTATTAAAAACTTAACAATAAGACTTCAAGTTAATATAAACAATTCCACTTTCTAGAAATTATTTATGTAATCACTCTTATGACATTTTATATAATAAGTTTATTTAATTGTTATTTAGATTATAATATAGAATTTACTAAAGAATACAACATACATTATGCTACCATACTGAAAAAATGTGTAAATTCATATAACTAAAAGTGTATTTAATTGACATGAATATATACATATTTCAAACGAATGAATATTTTGCAATTTTAAATCAACTATGTTTTGGAAATCAACAAATTCGTTTACTTGATCACAAAAAATATATTTATTTCATCACACTAAATCAATAATTGAAAAATACCAGAATTAAAAATACATGAAACATACAATATATATATATATATATATATATATATATATGTAAATAATTTTAAAAATGTGTGCATAAAATTTTGGGATTAAAAAAAATCCATATATTACTATTAGTTTACAGGGGAATATAATATAAATTATATATATTTACGCTGTATTGTGTATTGGTCTGAGATCGTTACAAACAGTGTTGCAGATAAAATTCTACGATTAACAAAACAATCCTCTACTCCCCCCCATATAAATATCATCCCCCATCTTCGCTTTGCCTGAGATAATAATTTAAACGATTTCTTAAACAATTGAATTGTACTTCTGTCGACTGCCCATATACAAATTAATAAATATTTTTTTATTTATTGGTCTTACAGTCCAATCAATTTCAACCAAAAATAAAATAAAATAAAAATAAAAAATAATAAAAATAAAAATAAAAATTAAAAATAAAAATTAAATTAAAAATTAAATTAAAATGATAATGACAGTCAGACTGTCCTTGTTTACATTCACCCCCGTAGACTAATCTGAAAATAAAATATTAGCTGAAAAAATTCTTTGTTAGTAAAGTGCAGTCTGACTGTCCCCAACACCCTTACCTAATTGAAGACTTGTCCAACGTTTCGAGCTCGCTACGGCTCCTCATCAGGGACTCTTTTTTATTTTTATTTTATTTTATTTTTGGTTGAAATTGATTGGACTGTAAGACCAATAAAAAAAAAAAAAATATTTATTAATTTGATTTCTTAAACAGTTCAATAATATCTAAAAAGTATTCTATATGTAAAAATCTATATTACTATAAATAATTTACCGTAATTTATCTATCATAGCTTCCATCAAAAAGCTACTTCAAAGCAACATCCGCTCCAAAAACGCGATATTTCGCTGACCATTTATACTATATATATATATATATATATATATATATATATATATATATATATATATATACATATATATATATGTATATATATATATATATTGTAACGGGGTGGGTTCGACTAATAGAACTCAAGTTCAAATATCGACGCGCGACCGCTCCCGTATGGTCCACCCCCACCCACATTGCTCCTTCTTCTTGCCGTTCGGGGAATAAGCACCCGTCGGCGGTGGAGTCTTAGCGCACCACGAGGCGCCGGCCCGTTACAAAGATTGACTCGCGAATGCGCGAGTCTACTTACGTGTCTCGTGCGCGGTGCTCTAGAGAACGTGATTTATAATTACAACGTTTATTTTCAGCGCGCGGACACAACCTCGGAATCGTCCAGATCACAATACGCGTGTACACACTCTCTCTCTCTCACACACTCTCTCGCGTAAACTAACCTTCTCATACTTACAGCGGGGCGTGCCCCAGGAGTACGGACGTAGGCGCAGGGCGGTAGACCCGTCAGCGCAGTCTCTACACGAACGCGTGCACGAGCGCGATACGCTGGGACGCGCGGCAGGAGCTGGCTGTCTCGGCGGGAGTTGAAGGGCCTCCTTCTCGATTCCGGCGACACCACCAGTCGTCGGCTTCCACTGACACTCCACCAGGTTTCGCGCACTACTCTCTTCCGCGAACTCGGTACACGCCGCTGCAGTCGGAACGGAACTCGTTACGGCGTTTCTTCGTTCTTCTCCCATTTTCATTCTCGTCAAAGAATCGCTCGAACTGTGTGTGAAAGAATTACTTTGCACGAGGCCGGGACGCACGTGATTGCCTTATGCGCAACACGAAACTAACTCACTATACTTCACGCCTCTCCGCGCCAAATCTTCACTTCCCCTTCTTCCCGCTCTTCCCGCCGCGTCGACCGCCACGTCGACCGCCGCGTCGAGGTCGCGCGATGTTTACATATACGCACGTGCCGGGGCTCGCGAGTCGCATTTCGAATGCGGCCTCATGACAATATATACCATATACATATATATATACCATATACATATATATGCATATTACATACTGCTTCTATAGGGAAAATAGTACTTTCGAGTTCCAACGGTAGAAGAAAATATTCAAGTGCCTCGAGACGACGTTTACGGAGAGTATCATGTTCGGAAGATAGAATATGTCTCGGGACAACTGCTATAGAGAGTTTTGTATTGCGGTGGTAGAATAGGAGGTCTAGGTATCCAGGGACAACTTTTACTGGAAGTTTGGGTGTTCGAATGATAGAATACGAATGTGTTCATAGACGTCGTCCCGTCATATCTGCACATCGTCTACTACCATCCTAACACGACCCCCCTCCCCCCCCGAGAAGTCGACCCGACATACATGGACATCATTTCCTACCAACTAAACACGATAAGCCCAATAAAAGTCGTTCCGAGGAAGTTAGAAATTATTCATTACTGACTAAATACAATACTTCCTATAGAAGTCATTCGGAAACACTTGGACATCACATTCTACCGTCCGAACACAAAACTCTGTAGAAATCGTCCTTAGGCACCGAAATTTCATATTTAACAGCCCGTACACGGCAATACAATATGTCTCCATAGAAGCCATATTTAAAAAGTATATCTTGTGATGCCGCGAACCCCGACCGAAATTCACTCTCACTTGGGACGGATTCGCGCACACAACGAAATTTTATTTCACTTTACCTACCTGGAGCGGTCTCACTGGGGGGGGGGGGGTCCGCCAGCCTGAAAGGGGATTGCGGGGAAATGACACACAAAAAAAGAAAGACATTCAGTCATCAAGTTTATTCCATTTCAATTTATCCCACACACACATAACCGCCCGACTACAAACGCCTTCGCTACTCCCAGTCCGCATACTCGGCGCGTCCCGACCGCGGTCAGCGACTCGGCGTGCTCGCCCATCATGGGGCGAGGGGGGATTAAATCTCATCCTCATCAAGGAGGGGGGGAGGGATAATGGAACGAAAGAAAAAAGGGTAAAGGGAACCATAGGATAACCGCGCACACTCACTACGACGTCAATGGTTGGAGTTCTGGTTCAGATGACGGGCCCTGTGAGGAAGGAGGCGCGTACGCTAATGTAGATATGTATTGATATTGTTATGTATTGTTTTCGATTGATTTGGTTTGACTGTAAGACCAATGAAAAAATGTTTATTAATTTGTATATAAGCAGTTCAAAAAATCCCTTTTTAATAAGTTATTATTAATGTTAATGTAGATAAGAGATAGAAGTCTAGTATGATTCTCTATAGTCAAAAGAATAAAATAGATGACTATAATTTGTGAGCATTTCAAAAAATCTCTTCTTAATAAGTTACCCCACTGTAAAACCGTAAAAATTGTTATCTTTCAAAAATTCGTATATGGAGAGAAAGCTAAGAGAAGAATATCGATTTCGAACTTACAGACTCTACTTAAAGTCCAAGATTAAACAAACATAACACAGAACTTGAAAGCAAAAATAATACCGATAAACAATTATTTATTCAATTTAAGGAGATTAAATTTAAATAAATAAATTTATTCTTCTTTGATATATTTATTTATTAAAAAAATGGATTTAATTGTAAAAACCAGCACTTTTTGCACTTATTCCATTCGTTTTAAATTGATTTTTATTGATTTAAGAATATAAAGAAACTACATTTAATTAATACTACGATATTATTTACAAATTAATTTTTTTTTACGTCTCTTAATTTTCAATAATAGTTCTAGATATTATTTTATAATGTTATAATTTTTATTTTGCTTTAAAAAAATTTTAAATAAATTTCTATATAACTGGACTCTAACGCTGACCCACTGTGGTTTGCAATCTAGCGCCTTCGCCACTATACTACACTGTACATATAATAGTAAAAACTATTTCTAATCAGTATCGATTCGCGTAAATTTTTAAATTATTATTTATTATTGTTGAATAAAAAAGTTGTTTATTAAAAGTGTGAAATAAAACCAAATCTTGTCCGAGAACTATACGTTATATACACATTTAAAATATTAAATACAATATACAATAGTGAGCTATTCATCTACTATTTGTCCACTCCAAACCTATATCGATAATCTATATTAAATAAATGTAAATTATTGAATTTTTATGATAACCAAATATTTGCAAGAAATATATTTCAAACTTTGACGTTCAGAAAAAAATTGTATCAATTTTGAAATGAACTTATAGTACGTATTATATAAATCCAGACATTATTTCAGCATATTATCACGAGTTTTCTTTCAAGTATGCTTTTACTGGTGGTATATATACATACATTTATTAATTCACAAAGGGTTGTAATTTTTCATAATTACGCTGGCTAGATCGCTAGATCTGAGTCGTATTTCCTTGTGATTATTTCATTTCCATAATTTATATGAATTATTCAATTAAAATAGTTAGATTTATTTAATTTTTCGTAATATAGGAAAGGTAAGGAAAAGATAGGAATTTCGATTTTGCATCTATTTAAATCTCATTTCTTATTTCTTACATAAGAATCAATTGCGATTTCCTACGCAAGGATCGAAAAAAATAGTCCATCGCGATTTGTGCAAAACTTGAGTTTATATGTACATATATATATATATATATATATATATATATATATATATATATATATCAGTTATGGTCATACGTAAACTTTGGCATAGTGGATAATGCCTTAAATTGCAAAACCAGACGGTCGTTGGTTCGAGTACAAGTCAATTGGACTTTTTTTTTTGAAGCGTAATAAAATTATTATTTCTAATATATATAGATAATTAATAATAATATATATGTAAATATGATCTGATATATATATATGATGTGTATATATATATATATATATATATATATATATATATACACACACACACACACATATATATATATATATATATATATATATATATATATATATATTTATTTATGTAAAAAAAATCTTATGAAATGAGTATAATATAGTAAATAAAATTATTTTTAATCTATATTTCAAAAAATAAAATACAATTTTGTTTGGAAACAAGAAAATGTGAAAATTTGCACGTACTTAATTTAAATTAATTTTTGTTTTCTATTAAAAACATTCGCTATATTTTAATTTTTCACATACTAATTCTATTTCATATTTCAGTTATTTTTGCGGTAAAATGAAGTAAAATTTCAAGGACCAATAAAAATGTTTTGAATAGATTTTATATACAATTCTCTATGTATGTCCCATACTAGTAAGAGTATCTAACTAAATTATAGCATGTAATTAATACATAGGAAATTGTATATAAAATCTGTTCAAAACATTTTTATTGGTCCTTGAAATTTTATTTCATTCTACAACTCAAATAACTCAAATATGAAGTAGAATGAATATGTGAAAAATTAAAATATGAAGAATATCTAACATATCGTAAGACAATAATTTTGCCCCTATTAACATCAACTCTATCATTATGTTTATTTTCGATATTATAAAATACTATATTATCATCTCTCTGCAATTAATTTATTCATAAATTCAATTGATATCCATTTGTATTGAAAATTTCCCTTAGTATCTGCAAATTATTTTGCCTAAAATCCTTATGTGACAATTTTATTGCTTTATCCATAATACCTTTCAGAGTCCCAATTTTGTTTCTGCATTGGTGGTGTGAATTAAAATCTAAAAACCTACCTGACAAAGTCGATTTCCTATACCACTTAAGCTTCACTTTATTATTATTATATCTAGTGACATTGATATCCAAAAAACTCAATTGATTATTGACTTCAATTTCATTTGTAAATTTAATTTTGTCATGTGCAGAATTCAAAACATCCACCATTTTGAAGTTTTAACATTCTTTTGATTGTGCGAATGTTGATATTTTTGAACATGGTATTAGTAATAAGTACAAAAGTGAGAGTCTTGAAAGTATTCACATTTCAAAGAATCGAAATAATGTGAATTTAATATTAGAGTCAAGTAAATTAGATAACATTTATCATTCTTTATTCAATTGATTCGTTTTGAACATTTTGTGTAGAAGGGGGTTGTATATTCAAATTACTACATTTTTTAGTTTAGTGGGGATAGCGGTATACATAGATTAGAATATTAATATAAGGCTAGTTTAGTTCCTGATGAAGAGCCGTACCAAGCTCGAAACGTTGTACAACCTCAGCCTATCTTCAATTGAGTAAAGGTGGTGAGGACAGTCAGATTGCACTTTACTAATAAAGAATTTTTTTCAGCTAATATATTTTTATTTCAGATTAGTCTATGGAGTAATTTTAAACAAGAACAGTCTGATTGTCATTATAATTTTCAATTAATTATATATTGATATGTATTAGTATTGATATAAATATATGTTGATATTATTATGTATTAATTTTAATTTATTTTATTGGACTGTAGGACCAATAGAAATATTTATTAATTTATCTAAATACAGTCGATATAAGCACAATTAAAGTATTATATATATTATGCGGCACCCAAACTTCAAGCTTTTTTTTGTTTCCAGGCTTCTGCAGATAGTTTAAAATGGTTTGATGACTAACTCTCATCTCCTGGGCGATGTCACGAGATGCCACATACCGGTCTAACTCGATAAATTCCATGATTTGATCGGTATTCGTCGTCACAAGTCTTTCGCCGGCTGGCTTATCCATGGTGTCGTTTTCACCGGCTCTGAGTCGTGGAAACCATTCCTCAGGGGTTCAAAGTGATAGCGTGCCATCTCCCAAACACCATTAATTTCACGGAACGTTTCTCTAGCGGATTTGCCTTTGACGAAGGAAAACTTCAAAATAGGGCGAAGTTCGGCGTTAGTGAACTCCAAGTTTACACGTCTAAAACTTTTGAACGCAATATCCAAACTAATCATGCATAGCGTTGTTTTGTACGTTATGTTAAGACCTTTCAAATGATGTATAGTATTGCCAGATACGAGCTCTGTAGTGCTTTTTACATAGCCGCGAAATTCATAAGACAAAAAGGCGGAAGGGAGATATTTGACAACCTAATATTATGCTCGATTGCAAAAATCCGGCGCGATGGCCCAACAAATGGCTCTACCACTTCGTTATTTGGAAGTGTATAAGTCAAGTAGGACTTCAACAGCTTCCAAGAGTAATATCAGTAAGTTAAGATGACTTCTCCAAGTCTATAGTTCGATATGCTCAGGCAAGTAAAATAATCGTACTTACGAGCTGCCTAGAAGCACTCTGAAAAATCGCCTCGGAGCTCGGAGGTGTGCCTTACTTATAGTTCTTAGTATTCAAACTGGAGTGGCGATAGTACACTATGGCATAAAAGGCCAGTCCTTATCATTAGTATTAGAACTTATATTGGCATTCCGTGGTCTATTTCAATAAAGCATGATTGAATGCCAATTCTCAAGTATATAAGACTTGAAGCTTTTTTTTATAATGTAGGTGGTGCAAACAGTTTTAAATCTTTGAGGTAATAAGAGCAATAATTAAATACAAATGTAGAATTGATGTAATTTATAAAAATTTTTAAAAATATTGTTAATTTAAATATAAAATTCTAAAAGAATATAATAATTCTGCTTCAAAAATAAGTAAAATATTTTTACACAATTACAATATTATTACACAAGCTAATTTTGTTTTAGAGAAAAATTTTTAGTATCTGCAATACAAAAAAAAATTTAATGGTGCAATGAAAACCTATCTTATTATAATGTCAATTCTATGTATTTATATCAATTAAGTAAGGTTTTGAGAAGACATATCAATGTATGGTACAATGGAGAAGTATAATATTCTTTCTTTAAAGTTTTGGAAAAACCAGGAGCTGATGTTGAATATTATGGCAAATCTTCAAGCAAGGATTATTCATTAATCGGCCATTATACCGTTAAAAGCAATAAGAAACGTTTTAGTGAAAGAGCAAATTATGTAAATAATTGTTTATTTCATGCCGTCGTTGTCCAAACTCGTATCGAAACAAATTTACTACGTCGAGCAATCATAAAAAGAACAAGAAAAAAGTGGAATTATCGATATTTCGATCGAATAATTATCGAAGTTCCATATCAAGTTGTTGCATATCAACTACCACTACAATGGGTTACATGATTTTTAGATAAAATATATTTAATGAACTAAATGATTCACTTTGATATGAAAATTAATAATATGACACTTTCCTTAAGAATTTTTCTCTGGTGAAATTAATATTAGTTTTAATCTTAGTTAATGAATTTCCCTTTAAAAAATGTAAATGAAAAAAGTATCGTGCAAATATGAAAAAAGGTTTATTATACCTAAACTCCAAAGTAAAAAAATGGTTAGTCCAGAATTCATCTGCTCATGTAAATACAAAAAATTTATCTAAAATACTTTCCGAAATTTCTAAATACATTATCACAAAACATATAATAAAATTAAAAATCAGTTCACTGATATAGTCAGATGTCCTACTCATCGTGATAAAAAGAATATATGTTTTATAAAAACTTTAAATAAAATATTTTTCTAAATTCAGTAATGTGTTACGACAAAAATACATAGATAATAATATACGTAATCATATTGTAAATCTTTCATAGTAAAACAAAAGAATATGAATATAAAAAAATAATATTTACAAAAAAAAATTTTCTAAAACCTTCCGAAATAGCCTAATAAAAAAAATAACAGCATGTATAGTTTACAAAAAATATATCTAAAACTCCAAAAAGATAATAATAAATAAATAGTTTTAACAAAATTGCAGCTTAATAAAATATCAAATGATTTACAAATAGCTGAATATATTTTTACATCATTTTGTCCACGCGTAGACTCATAAAAAAGAATTAATATTTTGAATCATCGTTTAAAACGTATGTAGTTTGAAAATTGAAAGCGATTTCCTAATAAAGCTTAATTTCTTAAGATTATGGTATATACTGTAAAATTCTTTCAAGCAAAAACTAATTATTAAAAAAAATAGAAGGTTTGTGAGAATGTGCTTGATAAGCTCATACCTGCTTTATTTAATAATAATGAATTACTAGAATAAATAGCAGAAGAATGTTCACCTAAAAACATTGATAGAAGCCTACGATGGCTCGAAGTAACTAACCTACTAGTAACTTGGTGATCCGAGTTGAAATCCCGGTCTTGGCCGATTGGCACAAGCATTGCTGTAATAATTTACATGTGCTTTGTTTACAAACATATCGTAGACCTCCGTCGCTGATTAGCACCAATATTTGGAAGCATAAATAGAGCGACGTTAAATAACATAAAAGAAATAAAAACATTGATGATTCAAAATAATTAATTCCTTTTTATGAGCCCACGCGTGGACAAAATAATGTAAAAATATATTTGTTTATTTGTAAATGATCTCATTACTTTATTAAGCTGCATTTTTGTTAAAACTATTTATTTATTATTATTTTTTCGAGTTTTAGATGCTCTTATTTATTTTTTGTTAATGTATTTCTAAAGATTTTAAAGGAATTTTTTGTGTAAATATTATTTTGGTATATGAATATGTTTTTGTTTTACTATAAAAAGATTTACAATAGAATTACATATATTTTTATGGATGTATTAGGAAGCGAACTTAATTTCCAACCTTTACATTTAGATGGCGATCTAAGTAGTACTAAAAGTCAAATGTGTCGGATGTAGTACTTATTTTTTAGTTTTAGTATTTACCAATAAAATTCAGTTAACAGGCGCCATCATTTGTTTAAACATTCTAATTTTTTAATCAATGAAAAATGAATGGTGATGAATCATTTTTTCGACATGTCCTTTTGCACTATTTTGATTTGAAATAAATGTAGCAGAAACTTATCGATTGCTTTAAGAATTCTATGACGAACAAGCTCCATCACTTACAACATGTAAAGAGTGGTTTCAGCAGTTTAGAAGTTAAGATACTAATGTTAATGACAACTGGGTTCTTCGGGGTCTTCGGTTCTGGACAACCGAAAAAGTTGAAGATAGTGAATTTCAAGCATTATTGGACGAAAACTCAGGTCAAATACAGAAAGAACTCGCGATAAAGTTATGAATCAATGACAGAACAATTGGCAAACGTTTACACGTGATAGGAAAATGGATGATTTGACCGAAAGTGCCATTATAAATCGATAAACATCGCACTGTCGTTGCTTGCCAGGCAAAAAAAGAAAAGTTTTCTGTGGTGTATTGTGACTGGTGAGTAGATAGGCTATGGGCATTTTGGCACACTCTCCCTCTTGAAATCTGTTCTGAGGCCCCGTGCATATTGTAATGTATAGAGAATGAGGTCGCCTCCCGAAACGATGCCGCTCTCACTATATTATATTAGATAAACAGAGAGAGAGAGATAGGGAACGATTCGTTTCATCATTTCCATTCATTAAATTTGAGCAGAATGATGTTTCTTCACGATGAAAATTTAATATGCATGTGAGAAAAGCGAACGCCGTTGATGATTATCTATTATTATAGAAAATGCGTGCCCATATACTGTAGACTGAAAACGAGTTATTTTTCTTTGCCGGTCCCACACCTTGCATCCTCTTAGTTTTGATCGAGGATAATATCGATGCGTTTGTAAAAGGGAATGAGTATGGAAAACCAGAGTATAAGTGTCTATTTTGAAAGAGGCCCACTTCTCGGAAAAGCATGGGCAAGGGTCTGACTAGAAGCGAACTCTAGTGCAACTGAGGTAGACCGTTGTCAATCAGTATAATTTGTTTACAGTCATAATGCACTTTGCGTTGGTGGTTGTGGATATTGTCTATCGTTATAGAAAACAGGTTTACCAATACTGAAAGCGACTTATTTTTCTTTGCCGGTCCCACGCCCCCCTGCATCCTTTCAGTTTCGATCGAGGATAATATCGATGTGATTGTAAAAGGGAGTGACTATGGAAAATCGGAGTATAAGTGTCTATTGTGAAAGAGGTCCACTTCTCGGAAAAGCATGGGAAAGGGTCCAAGTAGAGGCTAACACTTGTGACTGAGGATGACAAATCAATAATTATAATCCGCTTACCGTTCTAATGCGCTTGCCGCAGATGCACTGCAAGACACATGCACCTCTTGACAGACTGACCCAAGTGAACTCATCAATTAGGATAACTATAACCAAGATGATTTTCTTTTTCTTTTAACTCTCTAGATTTGGATCTTATTGATTTCGACAGAGTATAACATCCTTGCGATTGAAAAGAAGGGAGCGACTGCGGGAAACCAACGTATAGTTGTTCTATTTTCGAAAAGGTACACTTCTTGGAAGGAGCATTTGAAAGCCGGTCTGACGAGAGGCGAGCACGTGCGCCTCTTGACAGACTGACCGAGGTTAACTCATCAATTAGGATAATGCGCTTTTCGTTGATGGTTATAAACGTCTATTGCTATAGTAAACACGGGAGACAATACGATATACTGTAACCAAGATCATGTTTCTATTTTTCTTTGTCACTCCCTCGCTTTAAATCTTTACGATTTCGGTAGAATACAACATCACTGCGATTGGAAATCCAAGGAAGTGACTATGGGAAACCAGCATATAAACTTTCAATTTTTAAATAGTTTACTTCTTGGAAGGAGTATAGAAAAGTAGGTCTGAGGAGAGGCGAACACGTGGACCTCTTGATATACTGACCGAGGGTGACTGATCAATTAGTTTAATCCGCTTATCGTTAATGGTTATAGATGAGTATTGTTATAAGGAACAGGTGAGACCATACTAAATGCTGGAAACGAGATATTTTTTCTTTACTAGTGCCACGCTATCTCGCTCGAATAAAGAAGAACGTGAAACCGCCTAAAATCATAGATCATACGATATAGACAGGTCATTAGAAAGATTATAGCGAGCGATTGTGAGGAAAAATTTTGTCTTTGCTAGGCGCACGCTTAGCTCATTATTGCGTATGGAGTGATACAATTTCCACTAATGACGAATAACGTACGCTTCGCCGAGTCTGAGAGGGAGGAGAAAAATTGTGTTCTTCCACCAATGAGGAATAATATACGCTTCGCCGTGGCTGAGAGGCAGGAGGTTAAAATTTTCCTTTGGTTCATCAGAAAAGTATAACCGATCACCATACAAGTAAGTGGAGGGGGTAGATTATCAAGGAGGGAGGAGAAAACTTGTACTCCACCACCAATAGGAAAATTTTCTTGCATCAAAGTAGAAGGTGTGAACCATCCTTCCGATAATATAGTAAACGAAGGCGTTCTTTTTTATTTTTTTTAAACAATAGAAACGTTTTCTCATAGAAGTATAGCACTGGATAACTGTATAAAAGCGGAATCGCAGTCAGTTTCTCCATCACAATCTGCCTTCAAATTTCGAAGATTAATAATATTAAAAATTGATGGTAACTGTAAGCACAGCACGCAGCGGCAGAAGCAACGACAACAGCAACACCACCGGGACGCGGCTGCCTGCTGTAGAAAAGGCTCCCCGAAGCAGGGGCAAATATTTGAAGTCGATGGACTTCATGGGGAGGAAGAGCAGGAGGAGGGGGAGGATGCACGACCGACGACGCCAATTTCGATCGTCGCAGCCTCGCTGATAAGGGCTTTAACGTTCTGTCGTGAACCAGAGATAAGATTTCCAGGTTCTGTGACGGATTGGAGAGCGCTATATCGAAGAGCGCAGGATATGACTGAAGCGATTCGTCAGGCAGTCGATTTTGCCGAATGGTTCGACAAATCGATGGTTAAGTAATAAGTTAACGAAAATAATGATTATTTTAAAATTGTTCTGTTTTAAATATATTACTATTTAATTTTAAAATATATTTAATATTTAATTTTAGTATATTAATATTAATATTTATGATTATTTTTATTTATTACAGGAACGAAGAATGGAAGTAATCGGTACAGCAAACGCTCAAGGAGCTGTTCAGTGAGGAAGGAGAGAAGAAGAAGCCATCCGAGAACGCCGAGGATGACACAGCACCGCAGCCGCAACCCATCGATCGCAAGCATGCGGTACTCGAGCTGTTCGAGCGTTGAGGAAACCAACACCGAACCTCTCCCAGCAAAGCCAAGGATAGTACAAGACATTAGATTGGAAAAAAAATGCAATTAAATTGAATTAAAAAAAAAATTGCTTTTTATAAAATTTTTGAAAAAGTAATAAAAAAACCATATATTCTATTTTATATGAATATGTATTATTATATGTATTTTATAAGAAATTAATGAAATGTAAAAAAAATAAAATATAAAAATATAAATAAAAAAATATAAAATATAAAAAATAAAAAATGTATGAAAAAATAAATAAAAATAAATAAAGAAATGCGAAAAAAACAAAATTATGACGTTTTACCATCTTTTATCATTCCTACCGTTCCTCATAAAGAACGTATATTAAATTATTACATTAATAATTTAATTAATTAACAATAATAATAATTTTATAATAATAGTATATATAATAATAGTAATTAATAATAAATAATTACATTATCTCTCATCAAAAATAAAATAATTTCATTATCATTAAAATAATTTCATTAATGAAAACCCTTTATTTCATTCATATTATTAATTCAAATTAATTGAAACAGTTTTTGTATTCAAGATTAGTATATAAAAAGATTAGCGTGTTTATGTAATTTGAAATAAAAAAATCAACAGAAATATTTCAAAGATGTCTGCAATTACCAAAGGTAAAAGCAGGACACGAACGATTTCTTTATGTATACTCGAAAAGGATTGTACTAAAAGATACGAGTAAACGACATGCTGGAAGCGAGGTGGAATACGTAGCAGAGCAGTCAGATCACCATCGAGGCGTCCCACGAACGGAAAAGGGGGACTTGCCCTCCAAAAAATTTGTTTGAAGACATATTTCTCTGGAAATGTACAATTTCCAAGAATTTCGCGAAAATTCTAAGAAATTGTGTATTTCCGAGAATTTTTTATTTTTTTATTTTTAAAAAATTGATAGTTCAATTTTTTTTTCATTCATTTTTAAAATTTTTTCATTATTTGCTATTTAGTTATTTTATTTTATTAATTACTTCCATATTTTTTTACTTATTTATTTTTTTTTATTTTGAAAAAATTGATAGTATCAAATTTGTTTCCATTCATTTTTAAAATCTTTTTCATTGATTTATTATTTATTTTTTATTTTATTAAATTACTTCATTTTTTTTACTTATTTATTTATTTGTTTAAAACTACTTTAATATTTTTTTTTACTTATTTATTTATTTTTTTAAAACTACTTTAATATTTTTTTTTAAATTAGTTAAAAACTAAAAAAATTATAGGAATAATATAATATAAGAATTTATATTATACAATAATATCAATCATTGAAATAAAAATTACAAATCTGATTTTTTTTCAAGATATATAGTATTTATTAATATAACTATTTACAAATTTCATTTTACAATAATGCTATTTTTAGTCAATTTCATTTCGTGCATACTTTGCACTCAAATAATTTTGCAACCATATACGCATTATTGTGACATTCCGTATCGCACACTTTGGTATACTTCGGCTGCATAATGGATGGTTCTGGCAAATCACATTTTGACCTTCACTCTGCAATGTTTGCAATGATGGACAATGCAGCTCCTCCATATCAGATATAATTCTGGAATTAGAAAAAAAAAGTATGAAAAAGTATAAGAAAGTATGAAAGATTATAAGAAAGTATGAAAAAGTATGAAAAAGTATAAAAAAGTATGAAAATGTATGAACAATGTATGAACATTGTATGAAAATATACTTTTCCATAAAGTTTATTTTTTATTACTTTTTGAAATATATACATGAAATAAATATAAAGATGATTATAAGTATGCAAATTACTTACATATTTGGCAGAATGATAGTCAACCATTCCTTCCTCTCTCGTCCCTTCACATATAATTTTTTTACTCCTGTACAGCATATCTTCAAGGTTCTTTTGAGCCTATGGTATGGAATGTCACCAGTATCCCATTCAAGCCCATGGTAATCACGCTGCAACTAGTGAACTGTTTTTTTTTCATTCCATGTCAAGTCACTCCATGGAAATGGTGGCTTAAAGATATATACTGTAGGTAGTGCATCTCTTTCCATACCTAATAAACTAAATTCTTTTAAAATGAAAGTTTGCGGGCCTCTTGTCTGAAAACCCTGCATGTCGCAAGAATGAAAACCCTGCATGTCTTCTGGACACTTCAGAATATTTTTTCTAAACATTACTTCTTATTCCCTCACTCTAGCCATTCTCAGTTTATTTCTATTTACCTATAGTTAGAAGTGATGATTAGGAATGTAAGTTCTATGCTCATGCATTCATTTTTATAATAGTTCTCCCCCTCCTCGTGAAATGAAAACTGTCCTACAATTGGCTAAGAAAAAATAAAATAGATTCGATTGGATGAATGAAGATTGAATTTTTTTTGTTGGTTACAAGTCAATTCATCCCCTCTATTCTTAGAGAAAGTCACTTACGATTGGGTGTAGGAGAATAAAGCATTTGTACGTTGGGAAAGGAAGTAACGGTATATATTTAGATGGTCCTAAAACTTTACATGCCACCCCCGTGAGAAATCACATTTATGATTGGACGTTCAAAGAGAAAGGATGATATTTTGATTGGTTTTAGTCAGACAATATTCTTCTTTAGTCTACATATATTCTTCTCATTCTAAAATGCTATTGAATGTTTTCTATCGCAGGCTTGACATTGTGTTTCAACTTCTGTTTCCCCTTCTCCTTATTTTTCATTTTCCTTTGAAAGCGAGACAGTTTCTTGGAGGAATACAGTTTCTACACCACAGTTAAATAAGTCCAGTTTCATCTTTCTTATTCTTCTAATACCAGTTATACAAGTTTGTTGTATTGTAACAGTGAATAAAGACGCAATATTAAGTGATGTTTGATATATTTTAAATATTTTTTAAATATATTTTATTAGTTCACGTTAAAATAAAAGTAAAATGGCTGATCTTTCGTCTATCGAATTTCAAGTGAAACAACTTCGTGATATTTACGAGCGTGTCAGTGAATTGAACGTAATCGAACTCGAAAATTATTCAACAATAACTGAACAGGCTTTGTTAGAGCTGAGAGAATTTGGAAAAAACAAGGTCTCTCTCGAACAGAAACTCAAAAAAAATTTAACATCTCTTATTCATTTGTCATGTTTACAAGCAGGATTTCAGTTCTATCTTGATAGTGCAGCAGCAATTGGAGGTTGTCTAATCCCGATCGAGCCAGCTAAAGTTGAATGGCGAGATGTTGAATCAGCTTTTAAAAATCGAATAAGGACAGGTGTTGTGGTTAAGTTAAAACATGTGGACATTTTAAATTTCTTGCTCGATGCACAGAAGCTCTTTGAGGATAAAGTACAAGCATGCTTACAAGAATATGGTGCAATAAAAGTAAATTCTGATTTTATGTCAGAATTTTCCATGCAGAAAAATGAAGAGGATACAACAGATATTAAATATTTCACAAGTATGAGTGTTACAGTATACATGTCTACTGATTTAGGCAAATGATATGAGGAACATATTAAGGACCCTCTTCTTACTTATCTAGAAGAATTTCAGGAAAAAGATTCTGGATGGACATTAAAAAGTATTATAAGTTTGTGCCTAAATATGAAAAAATTGTCACCTCACAAGGGAAGATCATTTATTCCTCTGCCGAATTTCATAGCATCAAAAAGAGCATGTATCAATATCCATAACACTGATAAACAATGCTTTAAATACGCTATTCTTGCAGCATTGCATCCAAATGAAAAAAATTCTCAAAGAGTTCATAATTATGATAAATATGCAAACGAGTTGAACTTTGGTGATATAGAATTTACTGTAAAACTAAAAGATGCTTCCAAATTTGAAAAATGGAATAATATTTCAGTAAATGTTTATATGCTTAGAAAGTATGGATCGAAATATGAAGTATCACCTTGTTATATTTCATTAAAAAAGAAGGAGAAACATGCAAATCTTGCTTCTCATTCAAGATTTCTACATCGATGAGTATGAAGAAAATAATATTCCTGATGATAATGGAAGTGTGCCTAAATTCCATTATGTTGCGATTAAAAGTATATCCGACAATCAGTCGATTGAAGAGTTTGAAACCGTTAACACTGAAGAACATTCAGTTCCTACAAAGTCTAGGTCTAAAAGTTCGTGGAAAAAAATTAGCTGTATAATTTTCTGCTGCTTTCTGAAAAATGGACGAAATACTAAAAATTCAACCATACACATCACTAAACTTTAATCATAATGATGAAATTCAGATTTCCATCCAACACCAAGATCTGTGTCTTTTACCATCACGTAGTTCTATCCATATCTATGGAAAATTACAAAACACTGCTGAAAATGCACCAACTAAATCTAGATTCATCAACAATGGTGTTTGTCATCTTTTTGATGAAATTCGCTACGAAATTAATGGCGTTGAGATAGATAAAAGTAAAAATGTTGGATTGAGTTGTGTCTTGAAAGGATGGACTTCATTCAATATCAACGAGACGCTCATGCTTGAAAATGCAGGCTGGATTGGCAATGAAGAAAAAACGAGAACATTGATAGATAGGCATGCAAACTTTGACGTTTCTATTCCTCTAAGTGTGATTTTGGGCTTCGCAGAAGATTACAGAAAAATTGTAATTAATATGAAACATGAACTCATTCTGGTAAGATCAAGATCTGACCTGAATGCCATAATCCAGGAAGGTAGTATAGTTGGTAATAATACTACATATGAAGCATATAACATAAAAATAACAAAGATAGAATGGTTAATGCCTTATGTCATTGCTTCTGATAAACAAAAAATCCAACTGGTAGTGCCAGATCACTGTCATTTCACAGATCGGTAAATTTAATATAATAATTTAAAATAATTTAATCTAATAAAGAAAAAAAATTATTGTTGCTAAATTAATTTTTTTCTCATTAGATTCAGAGGTGCTGCCCATAATTCCTGCAATTTGAATTATAAAGATTCGAAATTTATTCCAGTAATTTTCCACAATCTTAATTATGATACACACTATTTTAAAAGAAATTAGAACTTCTACACTGATGAAAGGTCGAGTTAACTTAATACCTCATAACAAGAAAAAATATATTTCCTTCACAAAGTATATGGATGACTGTAATGTGAGTTTTAGATTCTTAGATTCTTGGCGATTTTTGACATCATCTTTAGAGAAACTTGCGTCTTATCTAGATAATGTACCAATAGCAATACAGAAATTTCAATTAGATGGATACGCAAACGAAAATATTGATCTTCTTAGATGTAAAGGAATATTTCCTTACGATTTTTTAGATGGACTTGATAAATTAATAACTACAAAACTGCCGTCGAAAAATGAATTTTATAATAAATTGACAGATTCAGGTATTAGTGGGGAAGACTATAAGCATGCTGTTCAAGTATGGGAAAGTTTTAATATAAGAACATTAGGAGAGTATTCGGACTTATATTTAAAAACAGATGTTCTATTCTTAGCAGATGTCTTTGAAAGTTTTCGAAAGACATCTATTAAAGCATATGGCTTATATCCTGCACATTTTTAGACTACTCCAGGATTAACATTTGTAGCAGCTCTTAAAATGACAAAGGTAGAATTAGAGCTTCTAACAGATATTATTTATTTATCTAACATGTAATTATTTATTGAATCAGGCATTCGAGGTGGAATAAGTCAGTACTGCAATCGATATGCAAAGGCAAATAATCCATACATGGAATCGACATATGATTAAAAAAAGAAGACAAAGATACTTTTATATTATGATATAAATAATTTGTATGGATGGGCGATGGTAAATTTAAATGGGTTGATTATAAATCAAATCGTGACTTTTTCAATACACCAGCAGATTCTGGCATAGGTTATATTGCTGAAGTAGTATTGTTGGAGTATCCTGAGGAAATACATGACCAACATCGTGATTTAACTTTCTATGCTGAGCATCGTACACCACCTGGTTCAAAACAGAAGAAACTGCTAACTACATTGAACGATAAAAAATGTATATGATTCATTATCGTGCTCTTAAACAAGCGCTTGACAATGGTCTTTGATTGAAAAAAGTACATAGAATTTTTAGAGTTTAGTTCTGTTTTAATTTTAGAGTTTAATTCAGTTTTAACAGTTTAAAACTGTTTAGTTTTAAACAGAAACTCTGGTTGAAACAATATATCGAAATAAATATTGAAAAACGAAAGCATGCAAAGAATGAGTTTGAAAAACTTTTTTAGAAATGATTATTAATGCTGTATATGGAAAATGCATTGAGCGAGAGCGATCTCGCGTTGATGTGCGTTTAGTAAATAAATTCACTGGTCGATATGGAGCAGAGGCACGCACAACCCTCCGTAATTATCATAGCTGTGCAATTTTCGATGAAAATTTAGTTGCCATGATGATAAAAGATACTTATTGCCTAATACTACATTACCTTGGGGCCACTATAAAATCCTAGAAGAGCAAATATCGCAAGCTGCAAGTCAGGTAGAGAGGGAAATAATGGAAAGTAAAAGTCGGCAAATAGAGGAGGGGAATGGTAATCAGAGGAGATGCGACGAGACTAATGGAAGAGTAGCTCAAGTATGTGCAGCTACTAAGGAAGAAGAGAGGGAAAATAAAATCACGAATGAGATTCGAGTAACGGTAGACGCAGAACAGAAGAGGGGTGATAAAGCAATCAATGAATATCAAGCTGCACGGGAGAGGATGGTACTTTATAGCAGTGAAGGTGAACCAATAAGCGTTGAGTATAATACATCGGATGAACTATTACATAAATGGAATCCTGAAGAAATCTTGGAAGTATTGAAGGGGTAAGCTCAGTTGAAGTCGAATGAAGGGATGTACTCCATGAGGCAATGGAAGGGGCAGAAATTGCGGTGGGGGATCATCTATATGAACAAACTGAGGATGATGAAGAACTCATTCGAGCAATTGAACAGTTTGAGGATTGTCAATCTGCTCCAAAGAAAAAAGACTATTCTAGTAAGGTAAGATTCATAGTTAATTGTCCCTTAAAAAAAATATGCTAGAAATTAATAAAATATTTATTTTTTTTTAGAATGGATTTAGCCACTCTGAATAAAATTTCGGAAGGGGACTTCTTGCTGAGGAAGAAATGTACGGAATTGGAGAAAAATCATCAGTACATGGTGACTGCTCTTAAGCAAGTCTCCACAAAATATGTTACGAAAGTAGTTGCGCAGATAGATGAAAACTTTCAAATATTTTTACCGCAAAAGATATCGTCAGCCATATTAAAAATTAAGAATTTTTCATAAATATAGCTAATAAAGCCAATAAGCTTTGTTTATTTATAGAGTATCGGGGTGGTAGTTGTTTTACGTTTAATACTTCTACTTCTTAGGTAGTAATAATAATAAAACACATTGTTTCATTTCTTTTTCTTATTTATTTGTCAAAAACAAAAAAATATGTATATCTTAATTATATAAATAAACATTTTAATCATAATACAATGTCTTTCTTATTTACTTTGAAATTAGTGTCCTTACACCTATCCATGTCTGTTACTTATATTATATTTTGGATTTAATTAATTTCTTTTTTATTTATCCAACTATTATGCTCACTATTAAATCCTAACCATTTAACATATACGCGATTACCACTTTTTCTACTAGATAAATTTAGGGATACTTAGTCTTTTGGATTTCAGATTCATAAAAATCCCCAGATACAGGCTTATCGTAATAATCTTTAAGGTGATAAGTTACTGGATCAGTTTTTACAATTCTTGATATTGTAAAAATTTCAGTAGACCAATTAGGGTATAGCCTTTTTCAAAAATATGTTTTATTTTACTTATTCGTACATTATCTCTGACATTGTATTTCGGTTTTTTCCTTGCTATCATCTCAATTGAAAAACGCTTCTTCACCTCCCTTTCGTTTTCTTGGCTTACATTTTCAGGTTCATTTCCTATTGTTCGATATTTTCTTGAATTGTAAGCTTTCAGTAAATCTGGTACGATACCTATCCATTTGTAGTTTCCTTGTTTGCTGAATTGTATCCACATTGCATTTTTTAAGGTTCTATTAAATCGTTCACAAATACTTGCATGAAGATTACTGTGTGAAGAGTATAGATTTATCTTATATTTTTTCATGAGGTTATGGAAGTGTGAATTGTAAAATTCTTTTTCTTGATCGATTTGTAGATTTGATGGTACTCTTCCATATTTCAATATCGTATTCATAGCGAGAGTAACATAGTTACCATTCTTTGACTTTACTGATTTAGCCCAAACATTCTTCGAAAATAAATCTATAACAGTGAGTAAGTAACGAAACCCTTTATTCTCCTTAGAGTAGGGTATCATTTCTACAAGATCTGCTTGCCAAGTTTCATCTATACCACGTATATCATATTTTCTTCGCTTATATCTGCGACGGGCAGGTTTGTGTAGCTCTTCAATCACTTTTTGTTTTACTTCCTGCTGACTTTGCCTTTGCTTATTTTGTCGATGCATTTGTTTTCCTATTAATATCTATTATAATACCATTTAAATTCAAAACCGATTTTGTCATATTATCTCTTAAACGAGTATGTAAGTCACTAAGATTTTTCAAGTTCGATTCCAGTCCTGATTTATCCTGATTGGTTTTCATAAGATTTTTATCCAAATTATTTATTTTTTCTTCCAATTTCAATTGATTTTGATAAAAATCTTTGAATTTCCCTTCAGTTATCATACCATTTTGTTCCTGATGTTTCTCGGTTTCTTTTAGCATTTCATTAATTTTTGAAAATACAGTATTTAGTTCCTTCTCCAAGAGTGAATATAACGTTTTCACACAAACTGCATCGGTAATTTCAATAACTTCACCATCATTACAAAGTTTATTTTCTATATCAAAATTGCCATCTGTTGTGAAATTGTATCCCACGCCTGGAGGACCTCGACACCCCTTCGAGTCTCTCAAATTTCTTCCAAACAAGTCGAGACTCATGATGATACTGACTGAAGAATAGACGAATCTGTATTATATATATATATATATATATATATATATATATATATCCTATTTCACGCAGTTCCTCAATAATTGAATGGATTTCATTGATACGATTGTTATTTCCAGGTGATTATTCGGCAATTAGTGATCTTAGTCTCTCAACAAGCTCATTCGGATCATCCCAGTACACTAACTCTATTGAAGAATCTTTCATTGCTATTTTATATTTAGGTAGTTGACCTCCTCCTCCCCTCTTTTTTTTGTATGACTAGCACTGGTGCGAAACATTGGTGCAATGAACCGGTGAACACTTGTTGCTTCTAGAATACTGCGATAATTTTCACGATCTGCTGCACCTATTAATGCGTCGTCTGGTTCTTTTTTAATAGGTAGCTTCATTAATCCATTACTTTTAGGATAAGATAAATCTTTCACTTTTATTTTATTATCATCAAATTTAATTTCAGAATCGCCAAGCATGTATGTTCCTCCAATATTTCCTACTCCATGTATGTTGTCAAATTTACTGCGGCTTTGATCTACAATATTAGTTGTAAAATTGTCTTCGTGCATAGATTTGAATGTCGAATTCATCATTGAGTTATCTAATGAGGCAAAATCATCATCGGAATCGTAATCTTTTATGGAAGCTGAGCGAATATTATTATCTATCATAAAACTCTACTTTTTTCGGGATCTAGTTGGTTTTCTAATGCTCTGATCATCTGAAATGAGATTAGAAAACTGTAAACTGTTTGATTTGGCAAGCTTTTCAAGTGGTGTAATGACAGGTTTCAATGTATCTCCTACAACTTTTTCGTGATTCTCTCTCTTCTGTTTCAATAGTGCAGATTTTCTTTTATTAGCTTTACGAGCTTGCAACAGCTCACTAAAGATACTTTTTTTTTTCTCAAAGTCCGACATGGTGTCGTGTTGCTGTGTAAAATTGAACTGAGTGATTAAGATTTTTTTAATTTCTTTTTATTGCAAAACAGTCAAAACCTTTTCTGTATCTACCAGCATCCATCGTTCTATCTTTATCAATAACAGCAAATCCATATTTATCATTTTTCCAGCATTCAGAACAAAAATTACGAAACTCGTTGAAAGACAGATCAGTATTGACATGGTCATCATAAATATGTTTTAAATTCACATCATCTTGTCGATAAATTACTAACATATTAATATTATCTCTAATAAGATGTTTTGGTATATGAGCATATGACTGGCATAGGTAGAAGCAGTCTACACATTTATGTCTCCCCATACAGAAAAATGCTCTGACGTTATCTTGCTTCTCACAAGCTACATCATCAAAAATCATAATTGAATTGGGCAATGCTTCATCCGGTGATATTACAGATTCATGTTCACTAAACGGGAAATATGAGATGCCTTCGACTGGTTCTATGACTTTTTTGAGAAATTGATACTTTGGTTGATTTAACGATTTTGAATAAACATACACATTCTCGAATCTAAGACCACTGGGATGAGTGATTAAAGCTAATAAGCTATTTGTTTTTCTGCAGTTTGATGGAATCTGTATAATGGGGATTGTTTATAATTCTAGCACACATACAAGTACTCCATCATGGCAATCGACAATCAGTCAATTGAAGAGTTTGAAACCGTTAACACTGAAGAACATTCAGTTCCTACAAAGTCTAGGTCTAAAAGTTCGTGGAAAAAAATTAGCTGTATAATTTTCTGCTGCTTTCTAAAAAATGGACGAAATACTAAAAATTCAACCATACACATCACTAAACTTTAATCATAATGATGAAATTCAGATTTCCATCCAACACCAAGATCTGTGTCTTCTACCATCACGTAGTTCTATCCATATCTATGGAAAATTACAAAACACTGCTGAAAATGCACCAACTAAATCTAGATTCATCAACAATGGTATTTGTCATCTTTTTGATGAAATTCGCTACGAAATTAATGGCGTTGAGATAGATAAAAGTAAAAATGTTGGATTGAGTTGTGTCATGAAAGGATGGACTTCATTCAATATCAACGAGACGCTCATGCTTGAAAATGCAGGCTGGATTGGCAATGAAGAAAAAACGAGAACATTGATAGATAGGCATGCAAACTTTGACGTTTCTATTCCTCTAAGTGTGATTTTGGGCTTCGCAGAAGATTACAGAAAAATTGTAATTAATATGAAACATGAACTCATTCTGGTAAGATCAAGATCTGACCTGAATGCCATAATCCAGGAAAGTAGTATAGTTGGTAATAATACTACATATGAAGCATATAACATAAAAATAACAAAGATAGAATGGTTAATGCCTTATGTCATTGCTTCTGATAAAGAAAAAATCCAACTTTTAAATTCCATTGGCAAATATAATCCCATCCCAATGTGTTATCGTTCATGGGAACTATTTGAATATCCTGTTCTGCCAAGCGCCAATAAGCATATGTGGACAGTGAAAACTTTCAATCAATTGGAGAAACCACATTATATGATTCTCGGCTTACAGACAAAGAAAACATATGTTTTGATCATTGCAATATTACTAACGTGGGACTTTTTTTAAATTCTCAATATTATCCATACAATAAGTTAAACTTTGACATATCTAATAATCAATATGCAATACTGTATGATATGTATGCAAATTTCAAAAAAAAAAAAACTATACAAGGGTTCCTCAACCACTGCTTTCAAAGAAACAGTTTCTCGATAATAAACCTTTCATAGTGATTGATTGCTCACCACAAAATGAATCTCTAAAGAGCGCTCCTGTAGATGTACGTTTAGAATTTGAGACTAAAGAGAACTTTCCAGCCAATACTACAGTTTATTGCTTGATCCTGCACGATCGTATAGTTCAGTATAATCCCATCAGTGGAGATGTAAAAAAGGTTATTTAAATATTGCTTAATTCAAAGAAGAAGAAAAATGAAAAAAAAAAAAAAAAAATAAGAAAAAGTAGTTGACTTTGCTATAGGCATCACGGCACATAAAGATATTATACTCTACTACATCTAAAGTCTACTCACCTATCAAGTGTGACATGCTCCCCACCCCATCCTCTCTAGTAGAAAACCCAAAGTATACTCGAGTGTAAAGTATGTCATGCTCTCCCCTCCTCTACCATCAACGGTTATCGCCTTTTCTCACACGTATATTAAATTTTTAGGTATGAAAATGATGAAACAAGTTGTTCCCCATCTCTCTCTCTCTCTCTCTCTCTCTCTCTCTCTCTCTCTCTCTCTCTCTCTCTCTCATTATCTAATATAATATAGCGAGAACGGCATCGTTTCGGAAAGCGACCTCATTCTCTATACATTACAATATGCAGGGGACTTCAGCACAGTTTTCAAGGGGGGGGGAGGTGTGCTTGAATGCCCACAGGGCCAAAGCACAGATTTCAGGGGGGGGGAGTGTGCCCGAATGCCCATGTACTAGAATGCCCATAGCCTATCTACTCTGGTGATGAATCGTGGTTCGACTATGACAATCCTAAGTGCAAAAAGTCATGGGTGGACCCAGGCAAACCGTCCACATCGACACCAAAACGAAACATCCACGGCCAAAAGGTATTGCTGAACATTTGATGGGACCGACAAGGTATGCTGTACTACGAACTTCTAAAACTGAATAAAACCGTCACTACCGAGGTATGCAAACGCCAACTGAATAATTTGGAACAGAAATTGATTGAACATAGATCAGCAATCGTGAGCATTCTCCTTGTCATTCTCTTGCATGACATCGCGCGGCCATATATTGCAAAACCCGTCAAACGCACCCTGTTGGAGCTCAAATTCGAAGTGTTGCTGTACCCAGCGTACTCGCCAGACATAGCGCCTTTTAATTACCACCTATTCGGATCGATGCAGCACGATCTCATTGATACGCACTTACGACATGTTCAAGAAGTGCGAGAATTTGTAGATGATTGGATCGCTTTGAAGCCGCCATCGTTCTTTCGCAACTTATCGCCATATTGCCAGAGAGATGGGTAAAAGTAGTAGAAATTGATGAAAAATATTTTGATTAAGCTAACGTGTATCCATTTTCCATCGTAAATATCCTTTTTCCGTTAAGACAAATCGCAAACTAAGTTCGGCTCCTAATATTGTTGTCTTAATATATTACTGATTTTAGAAAAATATTTTATTTAAAGGTTTTATAAAATACATATAGGATTTATAAGTTGTAAACTTCTTAATATACTATGGATATATATTATATTATATTTCCCATTATCACAATCAGTAGGATATCTGACTACATCAGTGAACTGATTTTTAATTGAAGTATATAATATTTCTTATTAATATATTTGGAGCTTTCGAAAAGTATTATATATAATTTTTTTATAAAATACATGAGAAGATGTATTGAAAATTCTTACTACGCTAAAACCCCATCAAACTCGTCTAATTATTTTACTTTTGTTAAAAGTTGTTTTTTTTGCATATATATATTTTAATACCGTATAATGTATGTACATATATAACCTAGTTTGGAATGTTAACATATTTTCATTTATAGATAAATACAATGTTTACATATATATTATATATTCACCATTGTTCTTTACTTGAATTATTTTTATATCATGCCAGCCGCCAAGTTCTTTTATAATAAATATGCATATAAGTATTCGTTTAAAATATTAAAGTTTTTGCAGAAATTTAACAATAGTATTTCTGTAATGTATCCGTGTAATATTCCTGTTATATAAAATTTCAGAAAAATTATAATATAATATATTTCTGGAATTTTATATTACTGAAATATGTTAGTTAAACTGACTATTAGGTGCTATGAAATAATAAAAAAATATTTCATATGACATTTTACAGACAAATCTCTGAAATATTATTATAATTACCCTGCAATAATTGAGTTCAATAAATGTGCATTTGAACTAAAAAAATCTTTTATTATAAATAAATCTTTTTAACTAAATAAATCTTTTGACTAAATAAATAAGTTTTGTCTTTAAAAATTATTCTTTCTCTAAAAATGAATATAAAAAAGATATGATTTGTTAAAGTTGAATTTTTTAAATATTTTAACAGCTTTAATTGCTTCACAATTCATAATTAATTAACTTCTCCGTAAACTTCAAAATTCTACTTCTTGTTTAAATCTTATTTATCTATTTGTAACGTTCCTGTCCCCCTCGGTATAGTCTACGCGGTATTTTCCCAGGGTAGTTTAAGAGGGAAGGAAGTATTTCAGGATCGGACGGCGGATCAGGAAAATAATTATACAAGAACAAAGTATATTTTTAATAACAATAAAATAGATTTATTCCATAAATCTTGGAGGATCTTCTATTTACAAGATTCTGAGACAGACAAATTAGTAACACAAAATAATTAATAAACGGTATTTTATAGTTAGATTTATATATACTTATTTATCCTAAGTTCGCGCTATTTTCCGCGACGCGTATATTATCCGGCGCTATTTACCGCACGGATACCCGGTGTTATTTTCCACGCGGGGAAATTTTTACAACGAGACAGGTAGAATCTAAGTAGGTTAAAATAAGGTAAGCTTAACTTTGCTAGTCTTTTGAGGAGCGCCTCGCAACCAGGATCACGTTCCCTTCGGAACAGCTAAAGCTATTAGTCGTCTGTCTTTTGAGGAGCGCCTCGTAACAGAGATCAAACTATTAGTTTCGGATAGGATTTTCAAGCAGGAATTTTTTGAGCTCTGGATGACTTTTTAGCTCCGGCGAGAGTTTGTGTGAATCAACTTCGGGGCAGTTGGTTCACCGGGCGATTTTGCCTTTTGCAGGCCCTTTTATAGCAAAATAATCATATAATTCCGTCGCCGCTCATTGAATTTCGGCCGAGCCGCCGAATTATAATAATTAATAATAATAATAAATAATAATAATAATTAAAATAATTATTATTTACATTTTCTTATGTATATTTGCAGCCGATGTGATGTGTACAGTGTTTGTATATGCGTATAATGGTGTATACGCACATATACACGTATAAATATATATATCCATATTTATTTCGGACAATTATTAATTTTATTAAATCAATTTAATTAAATGCAGCGGATGCATTCGTTTTCGGGCACCCGTTGTATACATTGGAATGCGCGCGATCGCCTACCGCAATATTCGTTGCTGACGCGCTCTGTTCGGTGAGAGTGTATAGTAGTGTGTGTGCGGCGTGTATTAGAGGGGATAGCGGACACCGGCCTAATACACTTGACGCGCTCTCTCTTGCCGCGTGCAGTGTATCCCCTCTACTGCATGCTTCTGGCTTAAGCTTAGCAGTAGAGAGAGAGAGAGAGATTAGGTATTGCGTTCTCTCTCTACTGTTCGGTTTTCGGCAGTTGCGTCGACTGCTTTCTCCAGTAGTCGTCGCAATCTTTGCCCGTCTTCGGTATGTTTACCGCGTGTTATTTAATATAATATGTACTAGTCTTATTTTAATTTCATATTTATGGTTCAAATATAAATTATTTAATCTGATAATCACGGTGGTGTTATACATCTAATTTCGTAGATGTATATGGGGAAAATCCACGAAAATAGATGTACTAGTAGCATGAACAATAAATTTCGTTTCTTTCTGAGTGTGCGCGGTATATTTGTGTAGTGACTTTACGTGTCGGTTGTAATGAATTTGCGCGACCATGTTTTTGGCCGTCGCAAATTTTAAATCATTTAAATACAATAATTCAATTGTACTTATGTCGACTGCCCATATACAAATTAATAAATATTTTTTTGATTGGTCTTACAGTCCAATCAAATCAATCTAAAAAATACGCAATAATATCAACACATATTCACATCAATATCAATACATCAATACATAAAAATAATAAAAAATAAAAAATAAAAATTAAAATTAAATTAACAATTATAATGACAGTCAAGACTGTCCTTGTTTACATTCAGCCCCGTAGACTAAACTGAAAATAAAATAGTAGCTGAAAAAATTCTTTGTTAGTAAAGTGCAGTCTGACTGTCTCCAACACCCTTACCTAATTGAAGACTTGTCCAACATTTCGAGCTCGCTACGGCTCCTCATCAGGGACTGATCTAAACCTTATATTCTAATCTATATATACCCATCCCCACCACCAAATTTAGTAAATTAAATATAAATTCCCCCTTTTCACAAATTGTCCAAAACCAATCAATTTAATAAGGAATGATAAACACTGTCCAATCTACCAGACTCTAACATTAAATTCACATTATTTCGATTCCTGGAAATGTGAATACTTTCAAGACTCTCCCGTTTATACTTATTATTAATACCATGTTCCAAAATATCCACATTCACAAAATCAAAAGAATGTAAAAACTTTAAACAATGCTCTTTTAAACCAGAAGTAATATGTGAGCTACGTAAACTATATTTATGTTCATAAATTCTCTTTTTTAAATATCTACCTGTTTGTCCAATATAGTATTTATCACAATCCATGCAATTAATCTTGTAAACAACTCCTGATTTTCAGCATAAATCATCCCTATCTTTGCAATTATTAAACAATCTACTCAAATTATTGCTATTCTTAAAGAAAATTTGAATATTATTATATATTTCCGAAAATTTTTTTTAATTCTTTCAGATAATCCTCTAACATGTGGTAAAGCAATAATTTTGCCTCTGTTAACATCAACTCGTGCATTATGTCTATTTTCGGTATTATAAATGTCAAACAAACTCTCAGCAATTAATCTATTAATAAATTTAATTGGATAAGCATTTTAATGAAAATTTCTCTTGCGACGGCCAAAAACATGGCCGCGCAAATTTACTTCGAACAAAGGACTCATTTTACACGTTAAAATTTAAGATAGTATTACATCTAATTTGGTGGATGTATTTTACAATACATACACGGAATTAGATGTATAAACTTCACAAGAAAGAATATCGAATATTATTAGAAATAATATATTAAACATATTATTTCTATAATTATTAAATTAAGACTCGCGTATATACCAAATAAACACCGAAAACCGGGCAAAGGTCGCGACGACTACTGAAGAAAGTAGTCGTCGCAACTGCCGAAACTCGAACAAGTAGAGAGAGAACGCGATATCTAGTCTCTCTCTCTCTACCACTAAGTTAAGTACAGCGTATGCCGTAGAGGGGATACACTGCGCGCGGCAAGAGAACGCGCGTTCAATGTATTAGACCGGCGGCCGCTATCCCCTCTAATACATGCCGCACGCACACTATTACACGCTCTCACTGAGCAGCCTGAGCCGCAACGAATGTAGCGAACGCGCGAATACCAGCATATACAACGGGTGTCCGAAAACGAATGCACCCGCTGTATTTAATTAAATTAACTAAAACAAATGATTTAATGTACACATAATGTATAAATATATGTATATAAATATTTAAACTTGTGTATATGTGTATTATTATTGTGCGCAGCACACAGACTGCTAATAATAACGAAATACAAAATAATAATTGTTATAATTATTATTGAATATTATAATTATTATTGATTATTATTGTTATTAGTATAATTATTGTTATTATTAATATAATTATTATAATTCGGCGCCTCGTCCGAAATTAAACGAGCGGCGACGGAATTATCCGATTATTTTACTATAAAAAGGCCCGCAAAAGGCAAAATCGGCAGTTCGCCCGGTGAACCAACTGCCCCGAAGTTGTTTCACACGAACTCCTCCCGGAGCTAATACCTTTTCCAGAACTCGATTTAATCCTGACTTTTTTCCTTTCCGAAATTATTAACTTGATCTCTGTTGCGAGGCGCTCCTCAAAAGACAGACGGTTAATAATTTACCTTTCCGAAGTAAACGTGATCCTGGTTGCGAGGCGCTCCTCAAAAGACCAGCAGTTTACTTATCCTTACATTTACCAATTTCTCCGAAGTTATTAGCTTGATCTCTCTTGCGAGGCGCTCCTCAAAAGACAGACGGCTAATAACTTTACCTATCCTTAAGTAAACGTGATCCTGGTTGCGAGGCGCTCCTCAAAAGACCAGCAGTTTACTTATCCGGAACAGAAATTCTCCCCTTAACTCTTGATCCTGGTTGCGAGGCGCTCCTCAAAAGACCAGCGGAGTTAAGTTTTTTCCTTATTTTTATTCCATTTCAAATCAACCTGTCTCGGTTCATTAAATCCCCGCGTGGAAAATAACACCGGGTATTCGTGCGGAAACTAGCGCCGAATATTAGAGGCATTGCGGAAAATAGCGCAAAATTTATACAAATAAATATATAGATCTAGCTATAGTTTACCTTTATTAATTATTTTTTGTGTTTATATTGATTTGTTTCAGAATCCTGTAGATAGAGGAGCTGATTTATTTTTTCGTAAATAAATTTATATTTTTTGTTATAAAAAAATTCTTTACTGTGTTCGTGTAATATTATTTTCCTGAAACCGCCGTCCAATCCTGAAAAACTTCCTCCCCTCTCAAAACTACCCTGGGAAGATACCGCGTAGGCTATCCCGAGGGGGATAGGAACGTTACACTCTTACTATCTGTAAATTATTTTGTCTAAAATCTTTATGTGATAATTGTATTGCTCTGTCAACGAGACCCTTTAATGTTCCAATTTTGTTTCCGAATTGGTGGTGTGAATTAAAATCTAAAAACCTACCTGACCAAGTAGGCTTTCTGTACCAATTAAGTTTCACCTTATTATTACTACATCTAATGACATTAATGTCCAGAAAACTTATCTGATTATTAATCTCAACCTCCCTTGTGAATTTCATTATATCATGTATAGAATTAAAAATATTAAATTAAACGTTGAACAGGATCTTCAATTAGTTAAGGGTGTTGGGGACAGTCAGACTGCACTTTACTAACAAATAATTTTTTCAGCTAATATTTTATTTTCAGATTAGTCTACGGGGGTGAATGTCAACAAGGACAGTCTGACTGTCATTATAATTTTATTTTTATTTTTAATTTTTTATAATTTTTGTGTATTGATGTTGATGTGGATATGTGTTGTACTATTGCATATTTTGAGATTGATTTGATTGGACTATAAGACCGATGAAAAAATATTTATTAATTCATTTAAATACAAAATTTTTTCACATAAACTATAATTTGAACAATAAATAATCAACATTTTTAAATATGCAAATTATATAGTATTCAAATTTTTTGTTTCTAAAATTTTAAAAGTATTAATTGAGGTATTAACACAAAGTGTTAATTTAAATTTTCCAAAATTGTTAATTAATTGCCATTTAACGTTAATTTTTGTAGGATAAATCTTAAGAACTTTTTTACTTTCAATTCACTATATTTTTAGTAAAAAATTTGTCCAGTGTTAAATTAGTACGTGAAAATATAATAGATACTAATAAATTACCAATTGTTATTATCATATCAACATATTCAATAACTAAGGTTCAGATTTCTTAAATTTAAATTCCAGCTCCTGAACTATTCACAATTTGTTAACACAGATTCTTTCAATTGCTCACACTGATTACAATCGGAAATTCCTTTTAACAAAGTGGCTTCTGCCCAGAAATCGCACACGGGAATTAGCACGATATTGACCGCAATTCGATTCGAAAATTCACACTACTCTCCTTTTCGCTCCCTTAAGACGGCTGCAAAATTTCGGGAGTCCTTGGCTCGATCGACATTTGTTCCGCAATCGTCCACCACGCCCTGGCATGAACTCGTTTGCACACGCTTCGCTCGATGCAAGATCAGAGTGAAACCGGGTCTTACTTGGTCCAGTGTGCTCGCTGCCAATGAAACTCTCCACGGTAGTAGTGGACAATGAGATAGATCTGGCCTTTCTAGAGGTCGGTTGCCTCAACGCCCTCGAACTTCCTTCGGGACTCCGTTATCCCCTCGCCAGTTGCCGCTCACCTCTCAGAGATTTTACTCTCTGGAGAGAAATTGACTTTACCTTCTTAAACCCACTAGGTGCACACTACACCGCACCGTTAGCCCACTAACCACTACAGAACTCTACGCAATCCACTCTTTTACTCCTCGACAACTCAGCACCACACTCAACAAAGCACTGCCTGCTAAATATTTTCTGTTTTCTCGACGCTAACAAAAAACTGCAGTTGGCGGCGTGAGCCCGCCAATCCGCGTACACCGCTCACGTGTTTTCGTCACGTGAGCGCGAACACGCATATTCGAAACTCATATATACATCCACGTATGCGCGTGCACATATACATAGACACACACCTATACGCATGCATGCACACACGTTCGCTCTCGCGCTTTCTCTCTCTCTCTCTCTCTCTCTTCCGCAATACGTCGTGCTTCAGAGCTTGTCTGCTTCTTGGGCGGATGCTGCTCCTCCGCTGAGTCACACGTGCGCAGCCAACGGGGGGCCTTGTTCGATGCGCACGTTCTCATTCCGATTAGCGCCGACGATGCCAGGGGCAGAGGAATCCTTTTGCATCTTACGCCTACAAAGATGTGTGCGTCGTTTTTTGTCGACATTGTCGTATTTTTGACACTGTCAACAATATATATATATATATATATATATATATATATATATATATATAGTTGCAATATAACAAGTACACAATATTTTATATCTGATGTATCGTAATTCGTTTCCTTCATAAGTTAGTAATATTAATTTATATTGGAATTGAAATATTTCAAATATAAATTTAGAGAAATATTTTGACTACAGTGACGGTTTTGCTGAAGGTTATATAATTTGGAAATCTATAGTAATGCTTATTATTTATATCCTTATTAATT
The DNA here is from genome assembly GCA_018907035.1 of Sycobia sp. Sy_11. Lineage (NCBI taxonomy): Eukaryota > Metazoa > Arthropoda > Insecta > Hymenoptera > Epichrysomallidae > Sycobia > Sycobia sp. Sy_11. The sequence continues at coordinate 50,462 of JACCIC010000372.1, forward strand.
ATTATATGAAATACTTTCCGAAAGTTTCAAATATATTAACATAAAAAATATTCTATACTTAAATTAAAGATCAGTTCACTGATACAGTCAGATGTCCTACAGATTGTGATAAACGGAGACTAATAATATATATTTCTAGCGGAATTAAGAAATTTACAACTTATGATTTTAATATGAATTTTATAGAAACTTCATAAAAAATATTTTTTTAGTTCAGTAATATATTAAGAGAAAAATACATACATAATAATATATGTAATCATACTGTAAATTTTATCATAGTTAAACAAAAAAGTGTTCATATACGGGAATAATATTTATATAAAATATTTTTCTAAAATCTTCTGAAAGAGATTAACAAATATAAATTATTCAACACAATTATGGTTCAAAACAGTGGATCATTAAAACAAATAACTAAGAACATTTTATATGTAACCCTATTGTTTGCGCCACTTACATTATAAAAATAAGTTTCAAGTCTTATATGCTTGAGAATTGGCATTCAGTTTTGCTTTATTGAAATAGACCACGAACTGTTAATATAAGTTCTAATACTATGGATAATGACTGGTATTTTATGCCGTAGTTTTCTACTCGTAATCACGTTTGGACACTGAGAACTATAAGTATACAATAAATATACACTTATTTTTAGTTACGTACAACCATAACGAATTATTGACTTGGAGAAATCATTTTAGGTAATCGATACTGCTGTTGGAAGCTGTTGAAGTCCTCCTTGACTTATGCAGTTCCACATATCGAAGTTGCACAGCTACCTATAAATAATAGCATGTATAGTTTATATGAATATATCTAAAACTCTACAATCTGATATAGTAATGAGATCATTTAAAAATAACTGAGTTTATTTTCACATTTGGTCCATGTGTGATCTCATTAAAAGAATTGATTATCTTGAACCATCGATGTGTATAGGTGAAAATTCTTCTACTATTTATTCTGATAATACGTTATGATAAAAAAAAACAGGTATGAACTTGCCAGGCGCATAATTAATTTTAAATTTTATTTTGAACCCAATTGAAAATGAAATTTGATCTTCATATAAATTTCTAAATTGGTCAATACTTTGTCGGACCAAACTTTAATTAAAATTTTCACATCCTTTCTTTTACTTTAAAAGTAAAAATCTTTTCTTTTCGATAATGAACCCTCCAAGTGATTTCAAGGACTGGTTCCATAGCTTATGTGAAAAGGAGACAGGCATCATAACGATGGAGTTGGAACTCAAAAGTAATGGTCCCCTATTTTAAAAGCTGCCAGGCAGTACCACAGACTGGTAGGAAACCTACATGACCTGTAGAGATAAAACGAAATGCGCGCAACTGTGGCCAGCAAGCAGCAACAGCAGCACCAATCCCTGCGACACGATTGCTTTACCTTCCAAGATACATACGATCTTCAATACTTGGAAAGTGGCGAACATTCTGAACACTATAGGCCTTCACAGTCGTCTCGCGAAAGGGGAGACATTACATCGACCAAAGAGATATGCACAGCTCGCCCTTTCATACAATAACATCGAGGCTATCAAATATCATGGCCCGGCGCACGGACATTGAAACAACGGTGTACCAATGGAAAATTTAATTCAACGGCGCCAAGGAGAAAAACGTGGAGGTGTCCCTTCAGAGAATCGGGAAATGCCGCAAGCTGACGTCGCTCCCCGAGGAGGTTATACTCAATGCTATGATATAGCTTTTAGAAGGCGTCGCTTTGCATTGGTACCGTATTTCCCAGAAAGCTTGGAATACATAGCAAGAGTCTTCCAAGCTGAACTGATCGACGAAGCACAACGGCGCGTACAGGCCAAACGCGAGCCAACAGGCGACTATGTGTTTTACTTGTTGATGATTCTGAATAGTTCGACCTCATATACCAGAATATACTCCCCGTGACACAGAAATTAGTTCCACAGGAGAAGATTACGAACAAAAATCGGCTAATTGAGCTCGCATGAGAAGCCGCATATGTTCTCTATGCGGAGCGTGTCTGTAAGCCACCGCCGTCATACGAGGAGTACATAATGTCCCAAGTGGCCTTTTATTCGGTAGACACGTCTCACACGTACCCAAAGATAACAGTCGTGGCCATGGACGTTAAGCCGCAGGACTTCAAAGCTCTGATGCGTGACCTTTTGTAAGAGACGGCCTGTGGACCCGCCTCACCAGATTTAAAGGTGCCAGCCGTTGCAGCTATTGGGACGAAAAAGGGCAGTCCCGACTCGCGCTCGAGGTCACCACGCCCAGAGAAAAGTAGAGCGTCAACCTCGCCCAAATCAGAGAGAAGCCTGCTTTTAAGGGGAAGCTTGTGCGCAAACCCTTCAACGACCGAAATCAGCGCATCAGGTCCTGACTCACGTTTTCTGCGTTGGTGTTGTATTTAGTCAGGCCATACTTTGCGCAGTTGTCACGAATATTCGAGAAATACAAAAAAGATCGAGTATACGAGGTCCAACTTGTCTCTATGCTTTATGAGACCTCTGAAAATCAACATGCAGCTACAAGGTCACTAGATAATTAGAATTGTCTACTCCTCTCTATAAAAGAAGAGTATCACGACCGTGACTCCACTGACTCAGTCACAGATGTCGACCCAGATCGTAATTCACGATGGTGTCTATAGGTGGACATAGAGGAATTGCGCTTTCATACATTGCTCGATGCAGAGGCTGCATGCACAGTTCTCGGATGAATCGACTTGCAGATTACATCTGCTCTCGGTCGTTTACTTCCGACATTTTACCGAATCGTGTACTCGACAGCCATGTAAAAAATTGAGCCGAAAATGATCCAAGTAGCCCTTCCCTTTACAAATGTAGATATCAAAAAATAGTTAGACATTATTGGAATTCCTGACTTAGAATCTGACTGTCTACTCCATGCGGACTTTTACCGTACTTTCAATGCGACCATCCACTCACGCGACAATACTATGTTGATCGTGGGTGCATCAGATCTCATTCCGCTACAACTATGAACCGCAGATCAAACAGCGAGTGGTCCTTTAGCTCAGTTGTAATGGTTAGCAAGAGCAACGGAAGCTACAGATTCTGTGTGGATTATCGTAAATTGAACTCTGTGATTAAGGTAAGTGCGTATACGCTCCCTTAAGTGGACGTAATTTTACGGGAATTGAGAAATGTATGATATATTTCCACATTGCACTTCAGCAGCGCCTACCACCAGGACCCTCTTCAGGAGGAATCGCGGAACTTCTCTGTCTTTACTGTTTTTAAGACGAGGCTATTTGAATGGACCCGTAGGTTGTATGGTATCGCCGATAGGCTTGCCACCTTTCAACAGATAAGCGACAAGATAATGGGCCTTGAAATGGAGCCAGTAGACTTCGCCTACCTCGATGATGTCATAAATGCTACGGAAAACTTTGACGGGCATCTCCAATGGCTTTCTGATGCTGGCTGGACTATTAATTGATAGAAAAGCCAATTTGAATACGTAGAACTACGGCGTCTTCGCGTCTTTGTTGTTCGCGATGATTTACGACTTAATTCGGATATGTATATGTGTATAAATATATATAGATCGTATGTATCGCCTGTGGGCTTGCTCTCTTTCATAAGCTAAGCGACAAGATGATGGGTCTTGAAATGGAGCCGGTAGACTTCGCCTACCTCGATGATGTCATAAATGCTACGGAAAACTTTGACGGGCATCTCCAATGGCTTTCTGATACTGGCTGGACTATTAATTGATAGAAAAGCCAATTTGAATACGTAGAACTACGGTGTCTTGGCGTCTTTGTTGTTCGCGATGATTTACGACATGATCCGGATATGTATATGTGTATAAATATATATAGAAATATGACAATATACTTGAATTGTACTTATGTCGACTGTTTTTAGATAAAATTAATAAATATTTGTATCAGTTTTACAGTTCTAGCAAATTAAAAATAATATACAATTAAATCAATATACATTTATACTAATATTAATATATATCTATATAATTAATAAATAATTATAATGATAGCCACAATTTCATTGTTTTATATCACCCTCGTACACTAAACTGAAATAAAAATTTTAATTAGTTGAAAAAATGGTTTTTATTATTAAAATACAACCTAACGGTCCCCACCAGTTTTACCCAATTGAAGAATGAATGAGGTTGTCTAACGTTTCGAACTCGCTACGGCACTTCATCAGGGACTGAAATAAAATGAAAAACTCAGCATGCTATTTTATGTAACTCAGCCCTCCCACCAAACTATAACATTCAATAACATGAATATACAATCCTCCCTCCACACAAAATGTTCAAAATCAATTAATCTAATAGAGAATGATAAATGTTATATAATTTACTTGACTCAAACATTAAATTCACATTATTTCGATTCTTTGTAGTGTGAAGACTTTCACAGCTTTCCCTTTTGTACTTATTCTTAATACCGTGCTCTAAAATATCCACATTCGCAAAATCAAAAGGATGTAAAAACTTCAAAATGGGGGATTCTGTGCACAACAAAATTAAATTTACAAATAAAAATTGAAGTCAATAATCAGCTGAGTTTTTTGGACATCAATGTCACTAGATACAATTAAAAGTATTCACATTGATACGAGAGTAGGTCAATAAGTCTTTAGAAAAAGATCGAAAAACAATTTTTTTAGGGTAATTTTTTTTTTATTTTTCAACATAATCTCCTTCTAGTTCAATACACTTTGACAGATATATCTTCAATTTTTTTAAGCCTTCAGAAAAGTATGATTGTTGTAGTTCCTCAAAATAAGCATTTGTTTGAGCGATGACCTCCTCATTTGACTTAATCTATTGTCCACTGAGCCATTTTTTTAAATTTGGAAATAAGAACAAGTCACTCGAGGCCAGATCTGGTGAGTATGGTGGATGGTTTATCAATTCAAACTTTAATTCCTGAATTTTAGCCATCGAAACTGCGTACGTATGCACTCGTGCATTATCCTGGAGAACACTTTTTTTTCTTCAAATGAGGACGATTTTTTTTCTTTCTTCATGTAGTTGACTTAATAATGACGCATGATACTTTCAGTAATCGTCTGTCCCTTTTCTAAAAAGTCAATAAGGCTAATACCATGTGCATCCCAAAACACAGTGGCTATAATCTTTCCAGATGATTTCGCCGTCTTTGCCTCCTTTAGAGCCCGTTCGCCTTTAATAATTCATTGTTTAGACTGTTCTTTCGTCTCGGGAGTGTAGTGGTGTATCCATGTTTCATCTACAGTGATTAATCTACGCAGAAACTCATCTAAGTTGCGACGCATGCGCTCCAAAAGAGCCTTAGAAAAGACCACGCGGTTGCGTTTGTTCTCAGTTGAAAGCAAACGCGGCACATATCTCGCAGATATTTTTTTCATAGCCAACTTATCGTGCAAAATTGAAACGATGGTACCTTTTGAAATCCCTGTGAGCAACGTTTAAATTCGTTTATCCAATTGTAAATTGTTGCAAAAACAGGGGCAGATATGCCATGAATTGAATCCAACTCAATTTTTATTTCTTTTGCTGTTAAGCCTTTCAAAGAGAAATGAATCACCGCTCTAAACTCACTTTTTTCCATTTTAGCCATATTCACTAGATGAATATGGCTGCAACTTTGCCAGATATCTAGTGAGGAATGATGCTTACTAGAAACAGACCGTTTAGGTTACAGACCGTTTTATGCTACGAGCGCCATCTCCTAGATTTTCTAAGAACTTATTTACCTCCCCTCGTATCTTTGAACAGACTACCCCGCGTTCCAAAACAAATTTCTCTTTTTGGAATAGTTTGTGCATTCACCTTTCGAATGGGAATATATTCTACCTAACGAGTGAACAAATCCATGAAGACGAGTAAGTACTCGTATCGTCGGCGAGATCGTGGAAATGGACCCATTAGGTTCCATTTACAACCGCCGAAAGACAGGAGGGGTAATCGTTCGATGGTCCATCAGGCCTACAGCTGCTACCTGTTGTATCTTACATTGCTGACAAACGTTTCAATCCAGAAAAATTGGATCACATCATTTGACAACGAGGGCCAATAACATGATCATGCCATATGGTTGTACGCCTCATGGTATCCGAAATGGCAGGCTCTGAGCTCTACATGACATTAACGAAGATTAAATTAATAAATATTTTTCTCGGCCTTACAGTCTGTATAATATAGTATGTATATTAGCTAAAATAATGACAGTCAAAATGCCCTTCTTTATTATCACTCACGAAGAATCTGAAATAAAACTTATAAATAAAAATAAATTAGATTAAAAATTAAAAATAAAAGATTATGTAATAATAAAATAAAATAAAATAAAAATAGTAAACTATATTCTGTGTCAGTGAAGGACAATCTGACTGCCCCCACCACCGTATTTTCTTCTTTGGTGTCCAACACTTCGAAACGCTACGGTTCATCTTCAGGGACTAAGCATTCATAAAAAATTACAGCGATCTTCCTTAGGCACGACTAGCTTTTACGCATTTTGATCATCTACTACAACATTGATGACCGGGTCAGGAGGATAGTAGTACAGTCGTTGCCCTACAACTTTCCACCACGGATGGTTGGTTAGAATGCTAATCACATTCTTACGCAGGCGTAAATACCATAGATTTTATATATCGGTGACGGCTACGGAGGCGACTTCACAGAGTGGCTCATTTTCGTGCCAACGAGAGACGGTGTCTGGTAAGCAATTCAATGTACCTATCCGATGGATGACTTTATAGTCATATTTCCGAAATTTCAAGGTCCAACGGTCGAGTCTGTCCGTTGAATTGCTCAATAAGTGCAGACAACGAAGGCTACTATGATCCGATATGGGATAGTGATCGAATAATTACGCTCAGCCGTAGTCATGGCGCGACTGGCATAGGAACATACGCGCTACACGCCATCATATGTTTGCGTCAGCACAGCGCCTACTTTGTATCACGAATGATTCTCCAAACAGCGGTCGAGAAAAGACGGGTGTCGATAGGACTAGAGCCCAAATTTTGCTTCTCTCCTCGATGATACTTTGTGATGCTTGCTGAGGCTCTCACTTGGCTGAGTAAATAGAACATAAAGTTCTCCGTGAACTTGTGGTACCAGAGCGCGAGTCCTAAAAACCTACGGAACTGTTGCAAGTTCTTTACTGCAGCGTAAATTAAGACCGGTGCAATCTTAACCGGATTAAGTCGAAAACCATCCAAGAAGACACCAAAAAATCTGTACTTCTGCGACTCTAGATTTCATTTCTGTCAATTAATAGTCTGACCAGCCTCAGAAATTCTTCGCACAATTTGCTCGAGCCATTCGAGATGCACGTCAAAGCTTTACGTAGCGATGATCATATCATCGAGGTAGGTGAACTCTAACTGCTCCATTTCAAGACCCATCATCTTGTCGCTTAGCTTATGAAAGATAGCAAGGCCACAGGCGATACATACGATCTATATATATTTATACACATATACATATCCGGATCAAGTCGTAAATCATCGCGAACAACAAAGACGCGAAGACGCCGTAGTTCTACGTATTCAAATTGGCTTTTCTATCAATTAATAGTCCAGCCAGCATTAGAAAGCCATTGGAGATGCCCGTCAAAGTTTTCCGTAGCATTTATTACATCATCGAGGTAGGCGAAGTCTACCGGCTCCATTTCAAGGCCCATTATCATCTCGCTTATCTATTGAAAGGTGACAAGCCTATCGGCGATACCATAAAACCTATGGGTCCATTCAAATAACCTCGTCTCTAAAACAGTAAAGACAGAGAAGTTCCGCGATTCCTCCCGAAGAGGGACCTGGTGGTAGGCGCTGCTGAAGTGCAATGTGGAAATACATCATATTTTATATATACATCATAGGGAGCGTATACGCACTTACCTCAGTCACAGAATTCAATTTACGAAAATCCACGCAGAATTTGCAGCTTCCATCGCTCTTGCTAACCATTACGACTGGGCTAAATCACTCGCTGTTTCATCTGTGGTTCATAGTTGGAGCCGAATGAGATCCGATGCAACCACGATCAACATAGTATTCTCGCGTGAGTGGATGGTCGCATTGAAAGTACGGTAGAAGTCCGCATGGAGTAGACAGTCAGATTCTAAGTCAGGAATTCCAATGATGTCTAACTATTTTTTGATGCCTACATGTGCAAAGGGAAGGGCTACTTGGACCATGATTGGCTCATTTTTCCCGTGGCGAGTCAAGCGGGAGATCGGGAAAGGGTTCAACTAAACGACTTAGGGCAGATGCAATCTGCAAGCCGATTTATCCGTGAGCTGTGCGTGCGGTCTCTGCATCGAACAGTACGTGAATACGAAACTCCTCTACATCAACCTGATTCGGCAGAGTCGCGATCATGACGCTGGTAATCTTCTCCATTATCATGCAAATATGGCTCTTCGAAGCTATTCAGACTAGTGAGTAAGCAGAACAGATAATCACGTATCGGCTCGCGTTTAACCTGTATGCGTGTGCCGTTACGCTTCGCCCATCAGTTCGACTTGGAAGCATCTGTCGACTCTGTAGCAGATATATGCCGCATGGCAGAAATCTTACGATATATTCTAATCTTTCCAGGTGAGACGGTACCAATGCAAGACGACTCCGTGTAAAAGCTCCATCATGACGTTAATCATATCCTTATCGGTGAACGGTGTCAGGCTACGGCATCCCATATTTCTTTAAAGGAATTCCTGGGTGCTTGTCCCGTTGGCTAATTTGAAATGAATTTTCCCTCGGCGCACAGTATTTTCAATATCCATGCATTAAGCCATGCTATTCGATATCATCAACTCCAAAATTGTGCCTACTGGATCCGACGCAGTGTGGAACCACATAGATATTCCAGTGGCCGATGAATTTTGGGCGTTGAGAGCGGCGGACAAGATGGCGGAGGCGGAGCGGTCACCCGTAAGGTACCTTGGCCTACGTGCTTTATAGTTGCTTGTTGTAAATTCATAAAATGTTGCCATTGGCATTACTACATAAAGCTGGCAATTGGAGAAGGCTATCGAGTGATCCAAGTCCAAGCTTCAACCGTCGACTCTAGTGAAGATAGCGAGGCGGCATGAGATGGACCTGGACCTTCCATTCGTCTAACTTGCCACTATTGACACGTCTGTTGGAATGATATTTCCCGCTGTTCCGCCTCAACTGTCGCAAAGACTCCCCCGATATACGCAGTAACCGGTCGTCCCATTTGATCTTGAGCATACCCTAAAGCGAGACTATCTGTGACTGGAGGAACAACCTGACCGGCAAGATTCTTTGACGATGTGAATCATGGGCATCCCTTCACCACTCACAATTCCACAAAGTACGGAATCCCCTGCCACATTTGAAGCGGAGTACTAAATTTTGCTTCTGTTTTTTCCGATTCGGAGATCTGATATAAGTGAGACCGCTCTGCCAACAAACATAACAGAGCCCCGGGGCTGAATCCATCCTAGGATCGTTAGGGATAGGTTAAATCCTCCAAATTGATAATCCCTAAGCTTTTTCTTACTTCTCCGCCAACACCCAGGTTTCCAAAGAAAGCCTTCATATTTGGGCAATTCACAGGGAGACCCAGCTCTTATTGAGTGACGGAAGCTCCTCAATATTCGTCTCCTATATTAACTTGATGTTGCCGCGACCATTCGTCTTTCTATCTGATCTCTTCTGGAACAATGCTCTGAAGAATGTCAGGACGAGTCTCATTTACCAGAATATAATCATCAAGAGACCAGATCGATGCACGCAATCGATTGAAATCGCTCAGGTGCAATCTGAGATGTCGATATCTATAAAAGATATCGACACTGTCGAAACCACGGCGTGAGTGGGCCCCACTCCTCCCCCAGGAATGGAGACACAGCGAGGCCTAAGCAATATGGAGTAGAGGATTAAGGTACCTTCACAATCTCCGTGGCCATATCTTGTTGCAGTTGATCCATGATTCTATAGCAAAGAACAAAATATTAAGGCTGATACCTTACCTATACTCAACTTTCTGCATAGAACTCATACTTTCTCTCCTCAATTTTCTTACCTCTATTGTATTATTAAAAATTTATCACCGATTCCCAGAATTCACATTTCAAGCTACTATAACTTCGTAACTACTATACTATAACTAACCGACTATAATTTATACTAAGCTATTATAACGCAAAGTAAAATATTGAGAAGGCACTTCTTTTTCATACTCTATACCATATTTCCCCCATTGGTCAAACGAATGTATCTTACGGCCATTAATCCGTTAAATGTAACCAGGTAACAAATTCTTATAGAGATGGCTAACTGTGATTGAAAGGTTCACAAGGGTTCAGGTAGTCGTGTTAACTTACTGATTGAGTATCTAAATGAGTATATAAAATATTAAATTGACTCATTTTTATTCTGAACTTTACAGCGTAGTTCATCCAGATTGTCATCATCATCTATATAGCCAATAAAACGTTCTTTAAAAGCTTTTTCGAATCTAACCCATGATCTAAATTCTGATTTGTTATTTTTAAACAAATTGTAAGCTTCACCTTTGAACACTCTGTTCAATGCTTTCAACCAAAATTCGTCTATGCCCTCACATGTTTCGTAAAGATCGTCAAGTTGTTCAAGAAAGCTTTGTGCCTGCTTCTTTCCTCCTTCTAATGAAAGCTTGAAGTTATTTATAGTTTTCCTAATCCGCTCATTCCACATATTTTCATGCAGTTCGCAGTGGGGATTTCTAGGCATGTCCCTTCGATTTTGATCTGCCTGATTATAGCAGTCATCAATGCTATTATATGTATCTCTATCTGAATAATTGAACGTGTTTTCTCTTTCGCGCTCTAGATTATTTGCCCCGTTATAATGATTAGGCTCATCTATTTATACTCGTTCGGCCTGTCTATTATCTCTTACGTTATCCAAGTCATTAAAATTTTGTTTTCTGGCAATATTATTGTTACATCGTAACATTATTTCGTAAAATGAAATATTTAAGAGAATCATACGAATTGTTAAATTTATAATATGAGAATTTATTATTATAATTTTATAAATGCATTTTATATAGTTTTCCATTTACACCTACATTAAACTCGCTAGGCTTTATTATTTTCTGAAAATTTTATTTTTAGAGCTATAGAATAGATTGTAAACTTAATGTATTCAAGTGGAGTTTTACAACGTTTATAATTAAGTTTCCGAATTGTAAGTTTCTCTTCGAAACGTTATATGACGCTACCTATACTAATCCCTACTATCGACTAAGATTCAGTTAGAATTCAGACATCAAGGAGAACGCATTGATGCACTACCTTATTCGCATGGACAGTAGAATTTAAGAGAATTATTAATATTTAATATAATTTCTTGAAGGTTTATTAAATGATAGTTTTGATACAATTTTTGTTGCATCATTCATTGCACCTTAAAAATTTAAACGAAATTAAATTATTGTTTAAACCGCATTACAAAAAATTCGAGAATTCGTTTTCAATTTTTTTTTTACGCGGATTCAATTATTTTTACTTTCTGCTAGAGGTTGCATATTGACTTCAAAATATCTATATTACTCGTATTTCCTCTATTTGCACATTATTTATATAATACTTGTCTAAATTTTTCTAATTCTTTCTCAAGGAATCTTTCTCTATCTTTTCACGTTTTTTCTGAGTTTGACACAGACTATTGTATCACTGTCAAATGTTATGTTCCGTGGATTATCAAAACAATTTTGTCTACAGCTCTTAGGAACAATACGCTGTACTGTCCTATAAATTCTTGAATCTGCTAACTGATTCGACTTTAAATAGTTTAATATCCTTGGTTCGTCACTTTCCTTTTAGACTGCTTTGAATTTCTTTTATAGTGCTCTTTTCCGGTGTTACAAATCTATTATTTTGTTTATTTATTTCGCTCTACATATCCACTACTGAAAGTTAAACTAAATCATAATCTACTAGAATTTTACGCTTTGAAGAGTACGAAATAGCCTTAATGGCTTGTCAATTCAACGTGTTAGTTGCTTTCGGCTTAGTATTAGACGTATGATACTGCACTACACGGTTGGGATTTTGAAACACATAGAAGTACCATGTAGTCTTTGTATTTCCCGATTTACACCGCTTCTATCTTGCTGCCTTAGAAATTTTTGAGATACTGTGACAGGGAACGCAAGCGCCGCGTACGCTTGCTGGAGGCTGAGGAGGCCAGCGCCCTTTAACAGCTGCACGAGTTCATGCAGAGGGCTCCACCCGGCCAACGGGAACTACTAGAATTCGGGGAAGTGGACTACCTCTCCTGAGCCGAACGACGGCGAAAGGCCAATGCCATCCTCCGCCGCTAGCAGGAAGCGGACGGACAGGTGGAGAAGCTGCGAAAACGCGAATGAGCCGCGCGCCGGACGGTGGAGGAGTTACAGGCGGCGTGCCGCCTAGAGATGCACCGCCTCCGTAGTGCAGTAATGCAGACCACCCTTCCGAACAATTCCAATACAACCGGAAAAGCGCACCCCTCGGTCGTGGAGGCGGTCTAGGCCCTCGAAGCTTTCCGCGACAACACCATCGTGGAGGCCCAACGCTTGCAGGCGAACATTAATAGAGTGTTCGCCCTACGGAAAACAGCGGAAGCCCGGCGTGAGCAAGCCGCATTGGATGCACCCATTCGGATGCCGTGCTGCAATCAGTGCAAACTGGAGGGCGTGCGCCGGGGACGGGAGTGCCCCAACCAGCACAACCATCCCGACTACGAGTGGCACGCCCCCAGTCTCACCGAGAAGCATAATCACCACCAAGAAGCGAAACCACCCAGTGCAAAATGAATCGCTGAGGAAGAACCAAGAGAGACATCCATTACAATGTACTCCAATGTAATTATATACTACCAATAAAGGAGCCCTCCAAAAACTACTTTGTTTGAGAGAGAGTTCTTTACCCGTCCTCTCCTTATCCAGGTGCTTCCCAGCTGTAATTTGTAGTTTCGAAAGTTGCCCTATCCTGACATAATAGTCGGAATGAGACAGATCTTGGGTCGAGCTGCCAGTTTCGGCTACCAGCGTCTGGAGGAAGGGCGTGGCACGGGGAACGCAAGTGCCGCGTACGCTTGCTTTCCCACGTCCCTATGTCTCTCTCCGGTCGTAGCTTTTGTACATATGTATATACTTTTCTCTTGTTTATATGTAAATACTAATATATAGTTGTTATATTAATAATTATATTAATAAGTGAGAGAGAGAGAGAGCGGGGAATGGGGAGAGATCGTCGCGCGCGAACTTTGGTAGAGACAGAATTGAGGGAGAGCTCTATCTCGTTACGTGCTAGTGGGCCTTTTTCGAAAACGCAAAAAGAAGGTACAGATTAGGTTTCGAGTACTGGTATTTTTTACTTCGCGAGATACTCTGTTTTTTTCGCGTGATTTACGTTGCTACTTGTGCGCACCGCCGTCTACTGGGCCGAGATCTGCGGAGTCCGTTACGCGGACATCGTTCCAGGGCTCGAACTAACGAGCCTGCCACTCGGCTACCGTCTGTGTGGAGTAACCGCTCCATCCCGGGGCCAGCGACGAGCGGGGACACCACCTTCCCCGGCCGACGAAAACAAACTGCCATCCATCCAGGGCTTACCGCCGCCGCCTCCTGTTTCCAGCGAACGACACGACGACATCGGCCCCGACTGTAAGTGGCACCCCGTTACTCTCTCTCTCTCTCTCTCTCCCCTGACTCCACGCGCGCCGTCGCCTCGACAACTCTCGGCCTGCGCGTCTCGCGACTTCACGTGTTTGTTCCACTAAACGCATAATCTAATTAAAGATATATATGACTTTATTCGTCCTATTTTCTTTTATTCATCTTGTCTTCCTACCTCGCATGCAATCCTGCATGTGATACTCCCTCGCCAAAGCAATTCGAGGCTAAGCCCAGCATGGCACACCTTTTGCAACGGCCGTGCCCACCGTCCTCGTGTTCGAGGCGGACACGCGCACCGTTACAATACAAAGAATTGCTCTTTTCGGTCGGTCTGCAAAAATGGCATGTTTTTCGATACCATATCTACCGGGTGTAAATTTATTAGATCTTTTTTGAGCTCCTTGGAATGTCTAAGATATTGGGATGGAAATTGATTCTGTAAGTCTAAGAGTGCTTGATGTACTTGTACTCTCTGATTTCTGGTATGACCGTCTTCAAAACTTACCCTTTGCTCCTTATCATCTTGTACCGGTTCCTTAATATTTCCCGTAGAAACATTTACTTCTCCTTCCTCTAAATCCGACTCTTCGCTCATACTGATTTCAACTGCCTCTCTATCCCATTTCACCGATGCTTCGGGGATGAGTTATTCTAAAATGAATTAAACGTTCTGATAATTCAGTCGAGTTACCAAGGTCGTTTAATTTATTATACATTAAAACTTGTATGATTTGCGGTTGAGTTCTCTTGCTCTTTTGAATTTAATATAATTTTTGTAGTTTATGCGCCATTTTCCTTTACGATTATAACTACTTTTAGATTAGAATTTAATTTATTAGAAATTTAAATTTAGATTTCCAATTTGTTACTATCTTAAAAAAGTAAGTTAATAAAACAAAAACACTTATTAAATATAAGGATTTTTAACCAAATTGAATTTCTCTACTAATATTCTAAAAAAATTAAAATGATCATTAAAACGATAAAAAATCCTATGGTGAAATTGATAGAGCACAACTGGTCTACGTGAAGTTCGAGGGGCGAGAAAGCTCGCGACGCGAGTGTTTTCTTCACGTTGCCTCTTGAACCCTCTCCCTTGTTGTCCTATAAATTTCCATGCCTAATTTTTGACTAATTACTCCCGGGGACAGCGAGTATTGATCTCATAGACAAATACATCAACGAGTAACTTCCCCTCACATTATTTCAAACTCACACTACTATGTATATATACACATACAAAAAAGAGAAACCGACTGAAAGAGGCCCTCGATACTCATACAAATTTCCAGCGATGGATATCCCGTCGCAACTACCGTCTTATCGCGAATCAACTTATCAATTTGATTCACTATATCGTATAGAGAAAGAAAGAAAAAAATTATTTTTATTTCTAAAATAAAAGAAAGCAAGAGAAAATTTAATTAAAGTACGGTCGAATAAAGCTTTGATATATCTTACAATTTAATATTAATATTAAATTTTATTTTCAATATAGTTCAAAATAAAATTTAAAATTAAAAAAAAATATTTAACTGTTCAAAATTAGTTATTTTAATTGAAAAAAAAAAAACAAAAAAAAACACATATTTCATTCCATCATAAATGATGGGACGTTTTAGCAATAAGAACTAATCGATACTGAAAACGTAAGCACAAGCAAAAATAATTTATTTTTATTTTTGATGAACTCATATTTTTAAAACAATTATTTCATTGAAATTTGTACAAAGACACTAATATCAATTTTGACTTTTCCGAAAAAGAAAGAAAGATAAAAAAATTTCCACCCAAAAAGAAAAAAATCTACTTTTGGATTTTCCGTAAAAGACAAAAAAACGAAAACACGAAAAAAATTAATTTTTGCATTTTCCGAAAATAGATAAACCTTTTGATTTTTGAATTTTTCTATAAAAAGAAAAAATCTACAAAAAAAAATTTTGCATCAGTCGCTCCTTATAGGTACGCTCCTTCATATCTATAGCGCAGTCACGGTGGTCGGACCACTGTTCAATATTTCGTATCACGATATAATATTATATGATCAAATTTGAACCTAACTAGTGAATTTAAACTCCGCGCGCAAAGTGAATAGATAAAATTTGAAGTCTGAGCTCTTTCACTCCTGAGATGAACACCTAAAGCCACTTAAAGTCCAGTGCTGAATATTCAGGTGTATGAGAGTGTCGGCGATTACGAGTTGCTGGACATTAAAATTATGCAAATGCCTTATATGTCTATATAGAATTTACTAGCCATTTATCTAATGGTGTTTTGTTTTATTATAAATTATTAAAATCAATAATTTTAATGAAGTATTAATATAAAAAACATAGTTAAAAAAAGGGATCGTCTTTTTGAATACTACCATTATGCAGTAAAATAATTTTCATTCCGATTTTATATTTTAAAATCTTAATATAAAATTAGAATCGTATTTATGGTCATGCACTGATATATTGTTAGCCATTGGTACAATTACCCTATATATTTGTAAAATATTTCGCTACAATAATATCAATTTCAAACATGTTTCAAACAATATTTTTTTATAAAATCTAGTGAATTTTTCCGAATTTCATGCATAAGAGTTTATATTTAACTGCAATTAGAAATGTTACAAAAATTATACTGAATTAAGGATTTTTTGTAAAAAGCTTTCAACTCACCGGCACACGCATTAATGTATAATTGAAACTGTAAATACACTATGCGGGAGTCGCGATTGATCGTAAGACCAAGGAACACAAATTTTGACGCAAGTTCAAAATGCTTAAAATTTCGGATTCCAAATCATTCTTATTTTCATTTTTCTCCCATCGCCAAGACTTTGCCCAATGCAGGTCAGAACAGAGCCGAGAGGTGCCGGATTATCTGATAAAACATCATAAATTATTTGCCCTCTTAAATCTAGCACTTCCTATACTGACATCAGTCCAGTACAGCTGACCTGGCCCGCGCGACACATCATTCACCCGGCCACCTTCCATGATCGACTGCCATAGCAACCCCATTTAACAGCTAAAAATTTTGGTACGGTTGCTCTATTACTTGTGTTCTTCTATAAGCGTTTATCTTTTTAGCTATCACTTGACGCTGTTAGTTTGCTTATCTATTGTATTATCAGGTATAGTGTCATGTATATGATCGATGTAATCATGAATACATACCTGGCTATACTTAATGATGAAACGAAGCTCTATTAGAATGGTCTCCAATAAGTTACCAGTAAGTAGATCTGGCAATGTTGGAATGCATTCTCGTATACTTCCCATTTAAAAGTCGTGAAAGGTTATGAAACTGCAAGTTTTCCGTCATTGACCTAATCAGAGGAAATAAAACTTTCAGATACGGTATTTTGACTTACTGGTGACCTACTGGAATATCCTTCCGTTGAGTTTGCTTCAGTAAGTAGTTGATCGCGTCCATATACATAACATGTGCATAAGAAACTTTAGTGTAAATATTTGCATGCGTTATTACACCTTTGAATTTAAATAAAAGACTTTAAAGGTTTCAAATCAAATTTTAATAGTTTGTATAATGGACTCGCGAGTACAATTACTTCTAAGGGACGAAGTGGAGCCCAAATTGTATACTTTATAATCAGTTTTATTGATTAATGATGAATTATAATTATTTATATTTATGAATGTTACAAATGTATATATAATTATTTACTACGTATTATATATAATTACATATATTCAAAATATTTACAAATATATATAATTAATTCATAAATATAATGAATTCTGTTAAATATAAAAAGCAAAATATTTAAACCAAGTAAGCGTATAGCACAAATATAAATAAGTTATAACATTTTTATATTCATTTAATTTTTTGACATTGAATAATCTATTTAAAAAATAAAACTAACTATAATATATACATTTTGGAGGAAGTGGGGAGAAAAGGAAAGTTGGGAACAGTAGCAGTAGAAATATACGCAGCAGAAATTACGTTTCTCCTATACTCTTACCATTGTTATTGTTGGGCTGACTCCCTACTCTTTCGTCGGAGCAAGAGAGAAAGCACGATCCAGACCTATCTCTGTCCTTCAATATGAACTTCAGAAGATCCGTTTAAGCGCCCTATCTATGGAGCGTGGAGAGAAGGAGTAGAAAATCCGCTCGCTTTACATGGAAAATGCTTATCAAAAAGTAGCTGGAGATGATAGTTCAAATTTGTCCAGTAGACGTCGCTTTCTTGGAAATCCCTCGATGTTTCTGCATGCAACAGAGAAAGAAAGCACAAGCCAAAGCGAATAACAGGTAGAAAAGAAGCATTAGTAGGGGAGTTAATATGGCAGATATTTTTCTTGTATGTTTCTTAAGTGCTTATCTATCTTTGCTTTGTTAAAGAAGCATAGGTAAAGATTAGATAAAGGTAGATAAAGTTAGAAACAGTAGAGATTGCTGATAGAACAGGAGACAGCCGTGGCAAATTTAATAGAATTTTGTCAACGTGACTTTTGTTCTTATAAGCTATTTATTTCTTGCTTGTGCTTAAAACAAAGCCTCTTGGAGCAGAGATGAGAGGGAAAATGAGTAACCCCGTGCACCGCATGCGCACGTCTTTAAAGCACTCGCTTGGCTCTGAAATACCAAAAAGCCAAACTGCAGATGTGGAACTTTTTGAGATCGAACGACAAGTTCGGTAATAAAGTGGTGAACCCTTGTAGCAAAAATATAATGTTAGAAAAATATATGTTATAAAAAACTGTCCGCGCATTGCACGATCGTCTTCCAAATCACTGTAGTTCTAATCCGGGAGTCAGCGACACATTTTCATGACCAATTTATCCTCGTCCGAAAACTAGTTTAAATGATTCGTTTGAATGTGCTGGCACCTAATCTGGACGTGGCAATGCCAGGGACTCAAACATGTAAAATATAAAAACTTTTCAGTTATTTATCTTCGGCTCAAATTAGGTCAGAATAAAATTTAGAATATATATTGACGAAAATGAAACTTCCACTGGTTCTAACCATTTAGATTATACGCCCACTGCTCACCTAAACATAAAAAATAATGTTAAACTTTTAAAAAAATTCGAAAAAAATTTTGAAAAAAATCATACGTATGTATTTGTAGACGTTGCTTCGAAATATAATTGAAAAAATCTAATTGTTAAAATGTTAAACAAATTATAAATACTAAGTTTTATGGAATAATTTTGAGTTAGACAAAAATTGTTCAAACAAAAGTTGTAGATTCTATGGAAATAAATTTTTTATGTTCTGTCCATTTTTTCTCTAAAACCAATAATTAACCAGAAAAATGCAATAAATTAATAGCGTTTGGAACTATTAATCAGTCCTAGTCCGTGTCGATACGTCAGAAATCTACCTCGATGCTCAAACGATACAGTGTCTAAAACGGTTTAAGTACTTCCTACTTTTCAATTTTGCTCAACATTCGAGTTTTAGAGCAAAAACATATTAAATATAATTTCTTTTTGATAAATATACCATATTTTTAAAAAAAAAATTTCAAAAATATAAATTATATCACACATTATTTATATGTTATTATATGTCTTAAGTCTTTTATGCTTTTCACCGTAAAAATATTAATATGGAGAATTTTGTCTACAATATTCATATTTCTAATTTATTTGTCTGTCACCAATATATTTAAATACAAACAATAACAATAGTCTATATAATATATTGTAAATAGCTTTTCTTATTATGTATAGTGACTTGGACGGCACAGTATTTCCAAATGGTTTAAAATTTACAATTGTTAACACTGGCATCAGACTCTGTCAGATAATAACATACCAGATAAATTTTACAATAATTATAATTATGACAATAACATTCTGGAAAATGTATTAAGTGACTCGATGACAGTGTACCACGAGAAATATCCATCGTGATCCACGATCTCTATATATATAAACTATAGTTTCGCCCATGAGGCGTCATTTATTCTCGTCTAATTCTTATTTTACTAAATTCTACAATACATGACAGTTCATTTGCATTGTTTTATCACTACTACAATCTGGAATATATATGTCAGCTGAAGCAATGAAAAGTACGTACGTGCACCTACGTACAGGACAAAACTGTAGTTGGAGATCGAGGATCACGATGAATATTTCTCGAAGTACACTGTCATCGAGTCACTTAATACATTTTCCAGAATGTTATTGTCATAATTATAATTATTGTAAAATGTATCTGGTATGTTATCTAACAAAGTCTGATGCCAGTGTTAACATGTGTAAATTTTAAACCATTTTGAAATATTGCGCCGTCCAAGCCAGTATAGCATATAAGAAAAGCTATTTACAATAAATTATATAGACTATTGTTATTGTTTGGATTTGAATGTATTGGTGACAAACAAATTAGAAATAGGAATATTGTAGACAAAATTCTCCAAATTAATATTTTCACGGTGAAAAACATAAAAAACTCAATACATATAATAACATAAATGATGTGATATAATTGAGATTTTTGAAAAAAAATTTTTAAAAACATGGTATATTTATCAAAAATAAATTCTTATATTTTATATGTTTTTGCTTTAAAACTCGAATAATTTAGGGTACTCGATACTTCGAGAATACTTAAATGACTCGAGGATAAATAACTGAAATATTTTTTTATTTTACATGTTGGGACCCTGGCATTGCCACATCCAGATTAGGTGCCGCAATGGACGGTCAGTCTGCTCTTCAGCACATTCAAGCAAATCATTTAAACTAATTTTCGGACGAGGATAAATTGGTCATTAAAATATGTCGCTGCCTTCCGGATTAGAACTGCAGTGCTTTGGAACGGGATCGTGCTCTGCGCGGTACGTGAACAGTTTTTTTTTCCTTGGCTACAAGAGTTCACAACTCTAGTATTGCCAAATTTGTCTTTCGATCTCAAAAAGCCAACATCTGGAGTTTGGCTTTTTGATATATTTGAGCCAAGTGAGCGCTTCAAAGACGTGTACATACAGTACATTGGGGTTACTCATCTCCCCTCTCATTTCTGCTCCAAGAGGCTTCGTTCTAAGCACAAGCAAGAAATAAATAGGTTATAAGAACAAAAGTCACGTTGACAAAATTCTGTTAAATTTACCACTCTGCTGTCTCCTGTTCTATCAGCAATCTCTACTGCTTCTAACTTTATCTACCTTTATCTAATCTTTACCTATGCTTCTTTAATAAAGCAAAGATAGATAAGCATTTAAGAAACATACAAGAAAAATATCGATCATAGATATTTTGCCTTTTTAGCTTTCAATAAGTTTTTGAATTTCTTTACTATTGGTACATATAATATACACACGTCCATACAATCATTATGACACTTGATAATACTTTATTACGCATCATACACATGCACACGAACGCATGCGCGCGAGCGCATACTCAAATATAGTATATGCAAGCGTATATAAGCGTATTTCAAGAGAGCTGCAGTGAAAGAGAGAGAGAAACCGTAACGTATATTTATATATATATATATATATATATATATATATATATATATATATATATATATACACACACACGAATAGAAGAGACTAGTTGAGTGAGCTGGGCGAACGGAGACCGGAGTACCGGACCTGAGTTCACGGAGGCGCAGAGTTAGGAAAGGAATATTGCTGTGTGGAGAAACGAGAGAGATAGAACGAGTGCGTAAACTGCGGTCTGCGAACTACGAGACTCGTTCCGTTCTTATTCTCGGCTCTCACGCGTCAGTCTATCACCCACATTCCTGTGAAAATGGAGATCGAACAACCCGTACCCAGAGCTGACATCGATTTGGTAAGTGGATATTCTTAATGTATTCGATACAAGGAGTAGGACTATATGCTTAGTTTTTTGTCAAAAATGTATGTTTTGTCTCTTTATTCTTGCTCTCATATCGCCTGTAAGGACAGAATTTTTCTAAGTCCCAAAATGGCGTCTGCGACTAAGTCCCCCACGTAAGCGCTTATACATTTGTTGCTGCATCTATATGTCCCACAGTGTGACACCGACTCTGCAATTTTGTATAAAAGCACACGCGATTATTACTTTTCTCCCTGCAGATGAAATAAGCAATATATACTGTCAATAATTTACAAATATTATTATTTAGAATAATTATAATATAAATTAAATTCTTAACATTGCAGGAAAAAAAAGCGAAAGAGAATAGTAGTGCTGCGGGTAATCATGGAGGTAAGTTTGACTAATCAATGATAAAAAAGTTTTATTCATGTTATTTTAATATAATATTATAAGTTACTATAATAAAATAAATGACAAGTAGAATTATTCGTCAAAAAGACGCGCATAGAATTAATACAACACGTGTTATAGATAAAAAATGAATTGATTTTAAAACAATTCTCATATATTTACAATTTTTTATATAACACAAAAATTGTGTTAACAAATTATTAATATATTTTTATTTTCATCTATCATGAATGATTTAGAAAAAGAATTAATTTATATTAACATATAAGTTCTTATATTATTCATTACAATAATGTTCAAACGTTTAACAAATATAACACAATATACAGGTTTAAATTTCTTGTTTGTGTGTGTGTGCGTGTGTATTCATTTCTGCTGGCTGTTGGTATATGAATAAAATTTTATTTTCATTTATAATATGAAAATAAATTTTTAATAATTGTTAGAATTATTTTTTAATTTCTTTTAAGAAATCAATATCCATTCATATAATTTAAGTTAATATATTTATAAAGTATATTGAGCAACATGTATTTATTTATTAATTATTTTAATAGATGCTCAAATAAATGGTATGACAAATGGTTATGACCATAAAAAAGAACACAAGTCTGAACATAGAGATAAAGAACGGAGTCATAAGTCTGAACATAAAGATAAAGAAAGGAGTAAGGATAAAGAAAAAAGTCATAAAAATGAACACAGGGACAAGGATCGGCACAAACATAATACAAGTTCCTCAAAGGATAAAGATAAAGAGAAACATAGTAGTTCTAGCAGCAGTAAGGATAAAGATAAAGAAAGAGATAAGGACAAGAAAACCAGCTCCTCATCAAATCGAGATAAAGAACACAAAAGTTCATCTCGAGACAAGGAAAAAGATAAGGAAAGGAACAAAGACAAAGATCAGTATAAGTCTAGTTCAAAGGAGAAGTAAGTATTTAATTACTTTAAAATTTTATGAAGTACTTAATTCTAATAATAATTAAAGGCATCATAGTAGCAGTTCTAAGGATAAAGAAAAAAATAAAGACAAGGACAGGCACAAAGAGCGACATAGTTCATCACACAGTTCTTCACGAGATAAGGATAGAGACAAAGAAAAAAGCTCTAAGGATAAAGAAAAGAAACATTCCTCTGAAAAAGACAAGGACCGTCATTCCACTTCTCATTCATCTGACAAAGAAAAACAACGGTCTTCTGAAAAAGACAAAGAGAAACATCGACGTGATAAAGATCGAGATCGACATCGACATGATAAGGAAAAATGTAATTAAAAATTTTAATTTTATCATACTACATATATATATATATATATATATATATATATATATATATATATATATATAATAAATTAATTACATATAACAAATTAATTACAGCTAAACATCGAGATGATAAGGAAAAAAAAGAAAAGATTAAAGAAGAATCGCTGGTTCAAGAAGAATATAAAATAAAAGAAGAACCTGTATCACAAACTGTAGAAGAAATAAAAGAAATTAAAAGGGTATGAAATAACTTTATATACTTTAATATTTAATATTTATATTAATAAATTTGTATTTTTAGGAACAAGAATCGTTTAAAGAGCAAGATGATGATTATGATAGCGGTGATGACAGTCAGCGACTTTATATTAAAGAAGAAGATGAAGAAATAAAAGAAGAAAACAGTATGAATTCCACAGATGGAAATGATACTAGACTTTCAGAAATGCACAACAGCACATTTCAAACTGAAGAAGAGTCTGATGAAGATATGCCATTGGTATATTAATCAGAATTTTTTATATTTATTCTTTAAGGATGAAATATTTACCTAATTTTAATTTGATGTAGGCAAATAGATCGACAATATCACCAGGGCTCAAACGGAAGGTAGAAACTTCAGATGACGAAGATATGCCTTTATCGGCTCGGAAAAAGCCAAAGAAAGAGTCTGTGGGTAAAAAGAAAAAGAAAAAAAAGGTAGATAGTGAAGATGAATGTGAAGAACCCAAAGAGGTAAACTTTCATTTTACTCTTAAATTAATAAATATTTTTATCCATTTTACAATTTTTATATATATTTATTATACTAAAATCATGACAATCTGATTGAAAATATTTATTAATTTAATTCAAAACCCTAGACACAAGTACATTTTTTAATTTCATTTTACTCTGAACGATATTTTGAAGTTTTCAAGAAATTGTTAAGTTTGTATTAATTATATTGTAGAAAATTCAGAAGAAGAAACAACCAAAAGTAGTAAAGACAGAGTCTGAAAACATCAAAAAGAAAAAAAAGGAAGAAGAAGAACAAGAAGTTTGGAAATGGTAAAATATTTCAAATTTAAAGTATCTTCCATGCATTTGATAAAAGGTAGAAATAGCTTGAACAATGTTATAGATTTTCTGTTTTTGACATTATACTGGTCTAAAAATAGAAAGAAATGAAATTGTAATTTCGTTTAAATTACCTCTTTCTATTAATGAAAAGAAGAGATATGTATAAAAAAAATAGCTATCTTCAATTCGTTTTTTAACTCTATAGCCAGTCTTTTTATTTGTTGAGATTTCTGATAGCATCCTGATAGCTGAATTGACAAGTCTCGTAAATACGTAAACTTAACTTAATATATTGCTTAGTTGCGAGGAAGTGAACGAGATGAAATAAAAACATAGCAAAGGAAAATGATGCTGTAATATGTCAGAAATATAGCCTAATTTGCAGTCATTTACTACTATCACTCTTTAACTTTTCTATATTGTGAAAGCAATGTAGTGATGAATACAATTTCTTTTTATACTACAAGACTACAACACATTTCTTTTTTTTTTATAATGTTTTGGTTTTACAGTATTCTATTTCTGTTAAAAACGTTCTTTCCATAAATACATATTAAGAATATATTGGGAAATTGATACACATTAATATTATTCTAAAAAATTATTATAGTTAGAATACTTTCACATTTAAAAAATATTTATTCTGACGTTGCTCTTTTGGCTATAATGCCATTATCAAAGAACGAGACAATGTTTAACGTATAAAGTATAAAAAGTGAAGTATAATGAACAAGACAAGGTGACATTTTATTTTGATAAAAAATGTAAAAATGCTGACATTTTTCATTCCGTGATTTCTAAGTTTTGCGTACCTTTTTCAAGAACTGAAAGCGCCCTCGTATGGGAAAATAGTATGTGACACACGGGAACAAAGGCGTTTTTGGACTCGGGTAATTGGACAGGGTGTCATAATTAGCGAGGGTCGCTACGCCGAGTGGCAAACATACACGCTTATTTTGCTCCCTTGTGTCACGATATATTATTGTTAGTTTAAGTATCTTAAACAAATTAAAAACTAATTTATATATTTTTATTAATTTTCCATAATGTATTTTGAGTAAACATTTGTAAATTTACTTAGTAACGTTAGGAATTCATTAGAACCAGACGAACAGTTACAAAGTTCCGTACAGCCAGCCTCCAGTTAATATATAAGTCCTTGACCCGGTCCATATATGAAATCGCCTAAGGCAGGGGTTACCTATGATGCCTTACTGATGAGTTTAGTGGGTAACCTTGAGATGAATCGCACATATATACGAGTCGCGAAAAATACGTGCATACATGGTAAAACAAAGTTTCATATCATAAACCTTATATATCTATACGTTTATAATGGAAAGTATGCAAGAATGTATTGCAGATTGCGACATCGTCAAATGCATGTATCTGGCTAGCTTTCTGAATGACGGTTTTCTACCGTTTGGCGGCGACAGTTGATATGAGGGGAAATCCTATAAGATTTTAAAAATAAAAGAACAATGTAATTGTAATAAATGTGGTAATTAATAACATAATGAAAATAAAGGTTCGTATAAATATATTAGAAATACTTAAATTACTTTATTTGTAATATTTGTACATGACTGAGTGCTAAATCGAAATATTTTATATAAAATCATAAAATACATCATATTGACGTTAATATTTACAATATATTCACAATATTTTATATTTGTAAAAAATTCAAATTTGTTTGCTAACTATTCTGGAGCTTTGACTTTATAAACATCTCCAAAGACAAAACTATTTATTTGTATTATTCTATTGTATAATAATGAAAAAATTTGATGTGCATTAAAATATTGGATATAAAAAAATTAAAATCTTTAAGTATAGAATATTTTGAATGTATTTAAAATTATTAACTAACTTTAATTGCGCTTTTATTAATTTATTATTAACTAATGTTTATATCATGTATTTTGATTTAGTTTATCACTCAGGCATGTACAAATATTACAAATAAAATAATTTAATTATTTTTAGCATATTTCTAAAAAAATTTTTTTTTCATTATGTTATTAATTACTAAATTTAATACAATAACATTATGCTTTAGGACTACTAACTCGGTGATCCGAGTTCAAATCCCGGTCTCGGCCGATTGATACAGGCACCGCTGTAATTATTTACATGTGCTTTGTTTACAAACACATCGTAGACCTCCGTCGCTGATTAGCACCGATAATTGGAAGCATAAATAAAGCGACGTTAAATAACATAAAAAAAAAAAAAAAAAAACATTATGCTTTTATTCTTAAAATTTCGCGGTATTTCCCCTTAAGCCAACCGGCGCCGCTAAATTGTAGAGAAGCCCTCATGAAACCTCGCTTGTACTGTCTGTGTCTGAACTACGAAGCTTGTCGATTCGACTTGATTTAATTATATAAAATCATCACCAATGGCGCTGTTGGGGATCGTGTAATCACGTGATTTAAAGTAACCTAAACATTTATACGATCATTCTCGTAATTCACGTAATAATCAAGAAAGTGAATGATGGAGACGTAAAATGAATATAAATGCGAGTTTAAAGACTAGTTTAATTAGTAATAATTATTTTCGTATTAAATATATAATTTCTAAATCAAAACATAATTTTGCAATTTCCAGTTTAAGTAAACATTATATTAAAAGATTGTAAATGATTTTGAGAATATATATGTGTTATATTTTACGTCTTTCAACTAAAATTTTGTAAATAAATTTTTATTATAGGTGGGAAGAAGAAAAAAAGAATGATGGAACAAAATGGCATTTTTTGGAACATAAGGGGCCTGTATTTGCACCCGAATATGAACCACTGCCTTCGAGTGTTAAATTTTATTACAATGGCAAAGAAATGAAATTAACTTCAGAAACTGAAGAAATAGCATCATTTTATGCTCGAATGATAGAACACGATTATACAACAAAAGTAGTATTTAATGATAACTTTTTTCATGATTGGCGTGAAGTTATGACAGAATCAGAAAGAGCTAAAATCACTGATTTGAAAAAATGCAACTTTACCGAAATGTATAAGTATTTTGTTCAGAAGAGTGAAGAACGCAAAGCTATGACTAAAGAAGAAAAAAAAGTAATTAAAGAAAAAAATGACGAAATACAAAAAGAGTATGGGATTTGTACAATTGATGGTCATAAAGAAAAAATTGGTAATTTCAAAATAGAACCTCCTGGTTTATTCAGAGGACGTGGTGAACATCCAAAAATGGGAAAATTAAAAAAAAGGGTTATGCCAGAAGATGTACTCATTAATTGTTCAAAAGATTCAAAAATTCCTAAACCTCCAGAAGGTCACAAGTGGAAAGAAATCAGACATGATCCGACTGTAACTTGGCTAGCATCTTGGACTGAAAATGTTCAAGGGCAAGTTAAATATGTTATGTTAAATCCTTCAAGTAAATTAAAAGGGGAAAAAGATTGGCAAAAGTATGAGACTGCTAGAAAACTTGCAAAATGTGTAGATAAAATTAGAACAACATATCGAGAAGATTTGAAAAGTAAAGAAATGCGAATCAGGCAAAGGGCCGTTGCATTATATTTTATTGACAAGCTAGCTTTGAGAGCTGGTAATGAGAAAGATGAAGATCAAGCTGACACAGTTGGTTGTTGTTCTTTACGGGTAGAACATATTGATTTACACGAGCAGAAGGATGGAAAAGAGTATGTAGTTGTATTCGATTTCTTAGGTAAGTTAGAATTACTTAAATTCTTAAATTATCAATAAAATATTTGTTTATATATTTTAGAGGTAATCATTTTGTAATATGATTTTTATAATAGGTAAGGATTCGATTCGATACTATAATGAAGTACCTGTTGAGAAACGGGTATTTAAAAGCCTTCAACTTTTTAAACAGAATAAATCACCCGGAGATGAACTTTTTGATCGTCTTAATACTACAATAATGAATAAACATTTAAATGAGTTAATGGAGGGCCTTACTGCAAAAGTGTTCAGAACTTTCAATGCTTCATTTACACTGCAACAACAGTTAGATAAACTTACAAATCCTGATGATACAATAGCTGAAAAAATTCTGTCGTATAATAGAGCTAATAGAGCTGTTGCAATATTATGTAACCATCAACGGTCAGTTCCAAAAACTCATGAAAAATCTATGGAAAATTTAAAAGTAAAAATTGATGCCAAGAAGGAAAGTATAACTGATGTTGAAAAAGCAGTTAAGGATGCCAAGCGTGATGCAAAGCATGGTTCTGTTAAAGAAAAAGTGTGAGTAATTCTTTTTCTCAATCCTTTACTATGTAAAAAAGTTAATCTTATATTAAATACTTTTTTTGGCTTTAGTCTGTATGAAAAAAAGAAGAAGCAACTAGATCGACTTAAAGAACAACTGACAAAATTAGAGGTTCAAGCTACTGATAGAGAAGAAAATAAAGAAATTGCGCTTGGAACTAGTAAACTAAATTATCTTGATCCCCGTATTTCAGTTGCTTGGTAAGATATATTTAAAATAAGTAATGTAAAGTAATATATATTTTAATAAATAAATGTATATTTCAAATAAAAATCCATTAATTTGTTAATTAAATTTTAGGTGTAAAAAGCACAATGTTCCAATTGAAAAAATTTATAATAAAACACAAAGAGATAAGTTCAGATGGGCAATAGATATGGCTGGGGCGGACTACGTCTTTTAACCCTGCGAATCTCAGTGATACGCAACAGTGCGATTTCTCTCTTTAGTCAATTTTACTTTAATTGTGGAGATGTCTAGAACAATATGAGTTTATCTTAACTAAAATCTGCGTGCGTGAGTAAATGTTGTACATTGTCTAGATAATCATTTTTCAAGATAATTACCTAGAAGAATGAAGATTCTAGTTAATTATCTAGATAAATTAATACGTAGTAAATCTTATATTATCTTAATTTTTGAAGATAATTTTTGAGTACTTGTAAAGGTTGATTTAGTTATCTATGATTGACAAATTAAGATTTACTGATATAAATAAATAGGTGATGAATTTTATATTTGAGTCTGTAAATCGCTGTTAATCAATTTTAATAATCTGAATTTATTTGAAATAACGTAATGAAAACTCAACAGCAAAAGCAATGATCAGTGTAAATTTGCTTTTTGAACTATTTTAAGGAATGCTCCGATTTTTAAGAAGCATATAGACAAGTTT
The DNA here is from genome assembly GCA_018907035.1 of Sycobia sp. Sy_11. Classification (NCBI taxonomy): domain Eukaryota; kingdom Metazoa; phylum Arthropoda; class Insecta; order Hymenoptera; family Epichrysomallidae; genus Sycobia; species Sycobia sp. Sy_11. The sequence continues at coordinate 79,831 of JACCIC010000372.1, forward strand.
TAGTAAATTTAATTAACATATTTAAATATGGAATTACAAGAATTTCCCGATTAAATGGTGATGAAGAAATTGCCTATTAAATAAAAATAAAAAAATGTCAATAAATAATTACAAATTTTTTGTATTAAGATTGTTAGCTGATTAATGTGCTTTCAAGTTTCTTAATTATCAAAGAATTCAGGTTCTTATAATATTTATTACAAAAAGAAAACAAATATAATGTACGTTTATAAAAATAAATGTTCCTACTGAGTTTTTTGACATTTTGGTAGTTCCGTATACAAGTAATAATAAGAATTGTAATAATAGAGTGTTAAGTATTATTTTTCTGCTCTAACTACAATTTGTTTAAAAGAAAGTTGGAAAATAGAAAACCTAATTACATTTTATAACACAGTTAGATATATTATGCTTTTTTAATTTTTATCTTTGCAATCTTCTAAAAAGTTAATTCTCTAATTCAGAAGTTTAATTTTTAAAGTGTAAAAATTTTAAAATTATGTTCAATTACAAACAGGTGTAATTAAAGTTATAACTCCTCTTTCTTATAAACATAATGAATCAATTTTATACATTCATATATAATTTATTTTCATAATCTGCCTCTTGCATTTATCACTCATAAGGAAAAAATTTACATCTGTAGGACGTGTTTTAATCATCCAAATTATTACTATTGTGTACACAAAATTATTTTTCATTTATATAAAAATAAAATGTATATGTAGAAGATAATAACTATATGTGAATTTACTATCGCAATAAATATGAATAAATTATTTTTTATAATTTGAATAACATAAGAAATTATTAAGATTTGTAAAATAATTTTTTTGAGAATAGAAATATTTATTAATTTAATTTTTTGAGTTTAATAAACAAAAATAAAAATTTAATATTTACATTTACTTACTTTACAGTTGTACAAAAAAGTCGATATAAATTCAGTAAATTTTTAACAATTTGTATAACATTTATGATCTGGATACGGCTAATTCACTGTTTTGCAAATTCGTTTTACAAATCAATTTCTGGATGCTAATTGACTATTATATAAATATGTATTTTAAAATTAAAATAAGCACAAAATTAGTTAATCATAAAATAATAAAAATAATTTCGTTTAAGGTATATAAATTTAGATTTAATGTGTACAGAATTCATGAATAATATTTTTTATCAACTAGAGCTTCTAAATTTAGGAATATGAGGTAAGAATTAAGGATCTTTATATATAGAGTTTAAGAATTTCTAAATTTAGATAGGACATTCAAATTAAAGTTCTACTGAATTAAAAGAAAGAATATGTTTTGTAATTAAAATTAACTAAACAGTACATTAACCATTTCAACTATGACACGTTTTTACCAAGTAGATAATTTTCTTTTAATTTCCAAAATATCTAAATACTTTTTATACTACTTAAAGTATTTTTCTCGTATTAAATACGTTTTATGTTTTGAACATTTCAATAGAAAACTAATTCATTAAGAATTTATAAAGTTATTGTGTCAAAATAATAATATGAGTGATTTATATAACAAATAATATATTGTATGATACTTTATACATATTTATACACAAATACCTAGTCTAAGTAAACACGCTATTAATATAATATAGTATAATATAACCCTTTTTTTATACAGATTTATAGAGAAGTTATTTAAAATACAATTTTTAATTTACCTAAAACATTATTTTTATATTTACTTTTGAAGAAATATTTTTATTATGAGTCCAACAGTGAAATGAGCTTAAGTAATATTAAAAAAATTATTTATTTGCTCATTTGTATTTAAATAACTTATATAAAACATATATAAAAAAGGTTATCATTATTCAATTTTCAAATGCAAAACATTACTACTATTCTTGTATACCTACATATTTGTTTACATTATATTATTATATAAAAAGTATTCATAAACTTTTTAATGTCTGATAAAAACTTGACAAATCATTTATTGAGAGCATTATTTGATAAATAAAAAAATTAAAATTATTTATAAAACGTAAATAACAGAGCAAACCTTAAAAGTATTGTATGTATGAAATAATGTTAAAGCTACAATATGAATTGTACATAAATAATTTTTCATTATGAAAAATAAAATTGATATTCCAATTTGAAATGTATATTAAATAACTTTATTTATCTAGATAGTGTATAACACTGGAAATAAAAAAAAACTATTGAGTTAAATAAAATTGTCTTAAAGTAATTTGAATAAAAATAATGTGTATAGGTTGTCAATAAACTTTTTGCTATATAAACCATTAACATTAATTAATAATTATGTGTAGAAATCTACTTATACATATGGTTTTTATAGAATTTATATTTTTTTAATAACCATTTGTGTACCAATTTTTATCCAAGGAAATAAAGACATTTGCACATGTAAAATACCAGTGTTCTATATTACCTAGGTAATATGAAAGGTATAGTTAATAACAAATATTTATTGATCTTTTTAATATCATTTCTAATATTAAGCAATTAATGTTAGTAATTTTTTTTTATATAATTATTTTCTCGATTTAACGTATTACAATTTTAAATATTTAAAACGACTTTAGTTTTAATAAATAAATAGATAAATATATTCTATTTTAATGTGTATATATATATATATATATATATATATATGCGAAAGCATAATCCCACTGCTTAGCCTATCCTGCTATAAGTTAATGATATACCGACAGACTGGCTTTTTGTAAAAGCCTATGCAACTGTACTTTTTATTTATGATTACAGCAAGAAAAAAATAAAAATCTGTTATTGTTAAAAATATTTGAAAACTAATTGACAGATCTGTCGACACCTATTGTAAACGGATGAAATACAATAATTAAGTTAAATTAATTCCTTAAAACGGGTCGAATAATATTAAAAACTAAATCCGAATAACCGTCATCAATTAAGTTTGAAATCGTCAAAACTAAGTCTGAAATTCAAATTAACGCGTATGAGCTGCACGATCCGAGATCAGAATTCCATCCATGATAGAATTAAATATTTTTAAAGAAATAGAATTAGACAATAAATTAAGTTTTTTAGATGTCAGTGTTATTAGAGTTATTAATAAAAAAATAAAAATTAAATTGGTACAGAAAACCTAAATTAATGTTAGAGTCTAGTAAATTGGACCATATTTATCATTCCTTATTAAATTGATTGGTTTCGAACAATTTATGTAGAGGGGGAATTTAGATTTAATTTACTAAATTTGGTAGTGGGAATAGGGTATATATAGATTAGAATATAAGGTTTAGTTTATTCCCTGATGAGGAGCCGTAGCGAGCTCGAAACGTTGGACTAGATCTTCAATTAGGTAAGGGTGTTGGGGACAGTCAGATTGCACTTTACTAACAAAAAAATTTTTTCAGCTAATATTTTATTTTAAGATTAGTCTACGGGGGTGACTGTATACAAGGACAGTCTGACTGTCATTATAATTCTTAATGTTTATTTTTATTTTTATTATTTTTGTGTATTGATGTATTAATGTTAATGTAGATATGTATTGATATTGTTACGTATTGTTTTCGATTCATTTGATTGGACTGTAAGACCAATAAAAAATATTTATTAATTTGTATATAAGCAGTCGACAAAAGTACTATTAAAGTACAGAAAACCTACATGGTCAGGTAAGTTATTAAATTTTAACTCACACCATCTATTGGGAAACAAGATAGGAACTGTAAAGGGAGTCATCGATAGAGCAATCAAATTATTACACAGAGATTTTAGAAAAGATAATTTAAAATTAGTTAAAGAGATATTCATTAACAATGATTATCCACTAGCCTGTGTGGATAAAATGATTGCAGAGAGAGAGAGAGAGTGGATCACATTTATAATAACTAGAGAACGCAATCTATGGAAAAGAGGGAGAATAATAATAAAATCGTGGTATTATCATATGTACATGGGTTATCAGAAAGAATTAGAAGTGCATTCAAAAAGCATAATATTCAAGTTTACTTTAGAAACAATAACAATATCAGAAAGCTATTTAATAATTGTAAAGATAAGGATGATAAATATTTGAAAACAGGAGTGGTTTACAAAATAAATTATAAAGATTGTGACAAATCTTATATTGGACAAACGGAAAGGCACCTAAAACAAAGAATATATGAACATCAGTATAGCTTACGAAGTATGAATGGTACATCTGGGCTAAAAGAACATAGTTTAAGCTTGTTACATTCTTTCGATTTTGAAATTGTAAACATTTTAGAACAAGATATTTGACTCTTAACATGAAATTTACATTATTGGGATTCTTCAAAATATGAATATTTTCAAGAGTTTTACTTTTATATTTATTTTTATGTTAGAGTCAAGTAAATTGGACAACACTTATCATTCCTTATTAATATAAAATTTGTATTTCGCATTTCATTTAAGAAGGTGGGGGTCCTATAAATGTTACACCAATAAATTTGTAGTGGGGATGGGGTATAAAGTAGTATCCTGGATTTTTCCATTTACTTTATAGTCCGGGAGCCAGCGACATATTTTAGTGACCAATTTATCCTCAGCCGAAAATTAGTATAAATGATTCCTTTGAATGTACTGAAGAGTGGAGCGATCGTCCACTGCGGCACCTAATCTGGATGTGGCAACGCCAGGCATACAAACTTTGTAAAAATGATAAAAACCAAGTTTTAAGAAATAATTTTGATTTCAGATAAAAATTGTTCAAACAAAAGTTATAGATCCTATTCAAATGATTTTTATATGTTCTATCCATTTTTGCTGTAAAGCTAATAATTATCGAGAAAAACGCATTTAATAATAAGCGTTTTCACCTACTGTAATCATCTTAAGATACAGTCGATACGTCAGGGATCTACCTCGCTGCTCAGATGATATATGGTACAAGTACTGTTTAATTTGTAATTTTGCTCATAAAATTCTAGTTTTAAAGCAAAAACATATAGAATGTAAAAAATTTATTATAACTAGGTCTTCAAATTTTGTTTAAAAAAATATTACATATCGTCATTTATGTTATTATATACAATGTTTTTAATATTTCTCACCATAAAATACGGAGAACTTTGTCTATAACATTCATTTTTCTAATTTGATTATCACAAATATATTTAAGTTAGAAAAATAATATAAACAGTCTTTTTAATTTATTAGAAATATATTTTTCTATTGTAATATGTTAGAGTGGCTTGGAAGGTGCTTTCTGTAAAAGTGGTATCAAACTTACCAAAAAATTTGAATCTCGCATCACACTCTGTCAAAGAATAATATAACAGATAAATATGACAAAAATTATTCAAATGACAATAAGATTCTGAAAAATTTATTGTGATTCGATGACAGTACACCATGCCTGATATCCATCGTGTAACAAGTTCCCCGAAAGCGAGTGCTATAACTGCAGTTTTAACCATCAGTTCCCATTTATCCTCGTAAAATTCTTTTTCCATCTTATTCTACAATACATGTAAGTTCATTTATAATAATTTTTATGATTGCAACAATCTGGAATGTATGTCCGCTGAACTAATGAAAAGTACGTTCCCTATAACAGAAACGTGAGGAAGTGCATTCGAAAACGTATGCTTCAACTGCAGTTTCATCTATCAGTTGCTCTTTATCCTCGCAAAATTCTTTTTCCATCTTGTTCTATAATACATATAAGTTTATTTGCAATAATATTTAGGACTGCAAACAATCTGGAATTGAAGCTATAAATTCTAAACTTTAGTTTAAACACGCGTTTTCGAGTGCACTTTACTTACGTTTCTATTATAGGGAACGTACTGTTTATTGCTTCAGCGGACATACATTCCAGATTGTTGCAATCCTAAAAAGTATTATAAATGAACTTGTATGTATTGTAGAACAAGATGGAAAAATAATTTTCCGAGGATAAATGATAACTGATGGGTAAAACTGCAGTTGTAGCACGCGCTTTCGGGGAACCTGGAACACAATAGATATTTCGCGTGGTGCACTATTATTGAATCCCTAATAAATTTTCCAGAATCTTGTCATTCGAATAATTTTTGTCATATTTATTTGTTATATGATTCTCTGACAGAATGTGATACGAGTGTACATAATTTCTGTAATTTTGCAAGCACTTTTAAATGATTTTATCGCATGCATTATACCAGTATACAAATGTCTTATTATTATAAATTAAAAAGCCGTGTATATTATTGTAATAATTTATAAATTTTTCTGGAAAAAAATTCTGTAAACTTTAAAGAAATAAACTATATGTATAAGTAGATCGGCTATAGACATTTTAGCACATAGGCATTCTAGCACACCTCCCTCCCCTTAAAAAGTGTGCTGAGCCCCCATCTAGGTCACCTGAAAAAAAGCGCGGTAAGCCCCCCATGTATGTTATTATATACTTTCCATTCATTATATTTGAGCAGAGTGATGTTTTATTATAATGCAATGTTAATGTACGTGCGAGAAGAGGCGAATATGCTATATGACACAATACTATATAATGAAACTAAGATATTTTTCTTTGTCAGGCTCACGCTTTGTATCTTTACGATTTCGACAAAGTATAATATCGATGGGAATGGAAAAGGGAGTGACTATGTATAACCGACATATAGGTTTTCTATTTTTTGAAAAGTGTTCAACTTTTTGGAAGGAGCATTAGAGAAGGTTGGAGTAGAGGCGAACACGTGCACCTCTTGTTATATCGAATGTAGTTAACTCATCAATTAGTATACTCTCGTTTCCTTTGATGGCTATAGATGAATATTATTATAGCAGTCGTATGGCACAATACTATATAATGAAACTAAGATATTTTTCTTTGTAAGTTCCACGCTTTGTATCTTCACGATTTCAGCAGAGTATAATATCGATGGGAATGGAAAAGGGAGTGACTATGAACATGTAGTATGTAAGCATTATATTTTAGAAAAGGTTGTGCCTTCTTGGAAGGAGCATGAGAGTGGGTCGGAGTAGAGACGAATACGTGCGTATCTTTTCATTTATTATACCGATTGAGGTTGACCCAATCAATCAGTGTAATCCTCTTACCGTTGAGGATTAAGAATGACTCTTGTATAGCGAACACGTGGTTCAATACAAAATATTGAAAGCGAGAAATTTTCCTTTACACTCCCACGTTCTGTAGCAGCTCAATCTTTTTTTCAGGTGAGTAAAATATAGATGGAAATGGAAAAGGGAGTGACTATGAAAATGTAGTATGTAAGCATTATATTTTAGAAAAGGTTGTACCTTCTTGGAAGGAGCATGAGAGAGGGTCGGAGTAGAGACGAACACGTGCGCCTCTTTTCATTTATTATACCGATTGAGGTTGACCCAGTCAATCAGTATAATCCTCTTACCGGTGATGGTTATGACTGACCATTGTTATAGCGATCACTTGAGTCAATTTTGGTGAATATCTGGTGGACAAGGTGAATGTGGGCCTCCACCTCATATTATACGGATCGAGTTTGACTCATTAATTAGTATAATCTGCTGACCGCCCATGGCTATGGGCTATAAAAGACCATTGTTGTAGTAATCACTTAACGCAAAACTATTAGGAGTGTGAATAAGTCTTTCCCGTTTTTTGTAAGAGATGGCGCCACCAATACTGTGCGAGTATTCAATGTTTACATATGTCATAATCAAAGCTTATTCATATGTCAACAATTCCATACTAACACATTAGTTAAAATTTTTTCGCATCATAAATTTTTGATATCGTGAAAATGTCGAAATTTGAGCCGAGTCGACGTCATTTGCGGGAAGTTTCACTTTATTGGTTCAATTTGAAGAAATCTGCTGCCGAGACGCATCGATTGCTTCAGGAGGCTTATGGAGAAGGTTGTGTCGATGATTCAAGTGTTCGCGGATGGTTTCGACGCTTCAAAAGCGGTGATTTCGACGTGGAAGACAAGGAGCGTTCCGGGCGGCCGCAAATCTTTGAAGATCGAGAATTAGCGACTTTGCTTGATGAAGATTCTTGTCAAATGCAAGAAGAACTTGCTGAAGCATTGGGAGATGACCGAACAACCATTTCCAAGCGTTTGAAGCCATGGGAATGATCCAAAAGCAAGGAAATTGGGTGCTGTACGAACTGAAGCTGAGAGACGTCGAACGGCGTTTTTTCACTTGCGAACAGCTGCTTCAGCGACATAAAAGAAAGGGTTTTCTGCATCGTATCGTGACTGGCGATGAAAAGTGGATACGTTACGATAATTCGAAGCGAAGAAAATCATGGGGACTACCCGGCCATGCATCATCATCGACGGCCAAGCCAAATATTCATGGCGCCAAGCTCATGCTCTGTATATGGTGGGGCCAGCTAGGTGTGGTTTACTATGAGCTTCTGAAACCGAATGAAAGGATCACAGGCGAGGTCTATCGACGACAATTGATGCGTTTGAGCCGCGCACTGCGAGAAAAGCGGCCACAATACTCCGACAGGCACGACAAAGTTATTTTGCAACATGACAATGCTCGCCCACATGTTGCACCGTGAAAACATACTTAGAAACGCTCAAATGGGAAGTCCTACCCCACCCGCCGTATAGTCCAGAGGTTGCTCCGTCTGATTACCATCTCTTCAGATCGATGACGCATGGCCTGGCTGACCAGCACTTCCATTCCTACGAGGAAGCCAAAAAATGGGTGGATGACTGGATAGAGGCCAAACCGGTCGAATTTTTTCGCAACGGGATTCGTATATTGCCAGAAAGATGGGAAAAAGTTGTAGCTAGCGATGGTCAATACTTTCAATAATTCATTTGTAACTATTTTTTCACAATAAAGGCTCAAAATTTGAAAAAAAACGGGAAAGATTTATTCACATACCTGATAAATTTTTAAAAAAAGAAACATTTCAAAATTATATCAATAGTAACATCATACATCAATACAAAATAGCCAAGAATTTCTTAAAAGAGGACATAAATATTATATACCAAAATGCAGATAAAGGAAATGTAACAGTAGCATCTCACAATTACAATGATGTTAGAGAATAACACAGCTTATAATTGAGGATTAGGATAACACAACAAAATCGAGAATACTCATATTAATAGGCTACAAATAAATTAAAAGAATTAGTAAAATAATAGAAAAATAGATCTTACATTAATAAAATTACTTTTAACGGTTTAAAATGCGAAAATAGAATAGCCAAATGTTGTGGAGTTCCCAAAATTCACAAAGAGCAATTAACCTATAGAATAATAATATTATTAATTAATTTTGGAACATATAATATTACAAGATTTTTATCAAATATATTAGTTAAGATCGTTGGAAAAACCAACTCTTATGTTAAAGATAGTTGGACTTTTTATGAAACAGTTAAAAATATTAATATTCCGAATAATTAAAAGATGATTTCATTAGATGTAGTATCTTTATTTACAAATATGCGATTAGATTTATTTAAAGAAATTATAGAAGAAAAATGGTCAGAAATTAACACACAAAATTAACAAAAGATGAATTGATAAAGGCAATAAATTTAGTTTTTAGTAACGCAATTTTTTCTTTTCGAAATAATTTTTATGAACAAAAATATGGCTATCCAATTGAATCACCTTTATCACCGGTGATTGCTAATTTGGTAATGGAAGAATTAGAAAACATTGCATTCAATAAGTTGAATTTTGAACCAATTATCTTCTTCTTTTCAATTTTCACGATTTCGGTTGAGTATAAATCAACGCGTTATTTCCCATTTATAAAAAGGTTATACAGGAAAGGAGGGACTTGATGGACTGAATATAAACTTTCGATCAATGAGAAATATTATACGCTTCAAAGAGTCTGAGAAGGAGGAGTTAAATTTTTTTTTCATCCTTCTGTAAGCTGTAACGGTATAAGGGGGAGGAGAAAAATTTTGTTCCTCCACTAATAAGGAAAATTTTCTGTCATCAAAATGGAAGTTTTTTTAACCAACTGAAAAGTTTTTCTCTAAAAGCTAGCACTAGAAAACTGTATAAAAGCGGAATCACGGATAGTTTTTTCATCACAGTCTGCTTTCATTTTTTCTAAGATTGTAAAACTTAGAAGCTTAAAGTTAAAGAAAAATGAGAGTATCTGTGAGCACGAACACCAGCACGAGCGCTAGTACTAGTACCATCGCCAGCAGCAGCAGCAGTCGCAACGGCGACGGCAGCGGCAGCGGGAAGAGGCTCCAAGCTATAGAGAAGGCTTCCCGCAACCGTCAAGGAAAATATAGCAAGTCGATGGACTTGTTCGGGGAGGAGATATCAAGGTCAACACGATCCACAACGCCGATCTCGATAGCTGCAGCCTGTCTGACGAGGGCAGTTACGCCCTGCCTGGAGAGGTGCCACTCGCCGTCGCTCGATGAATGGAGAAAATTTCCCGCTTCTCCAAGAGATTGGAGAAGCTTACATCGAAAATTGCAGTAGATGGCAGACACTGCTGCAAAATTGGCTAAAATTGTGAAGGAGCTGGAGAGAGGTAAGTAAAAGAATAATATTTAAAAATGAAAATTTAAATTAATTAAAAAAAATTTTTGTATGATGATGAATAATTTATTTTATTTCTTTTTTATAGGAAACAGAAACAGCACAAATACAGGAGCGACGAAAAGAATCGACACGTCGCAGAAGCAGTGAAAAAGGCTGTAGGAAAAGCACATGATTATCACCTATTACTGATCGTCCTCGGAGCCTCTTTGTTGAGAGTGTTGCAAGCAGTAGCAGCAGCAACAGCAACAGCAGCAGTATTGAGGAGATAGATCCTCCGACGGGTCCAAGAATTATTTCTGATGTAATTATTAAAAAATATAATTGAAAAAAAAGAAATGAAAATGATTAAATTAACTGAATCTAATAGTTCATTTATTTCTTAGAATCATCTTTTTTATCCACATCCAACAGTAGTATTCCTTAAGACAAATCCTTCGACGGGTCCAAGAATTATTTCGGATGTAATTATAAAAAAATAATGGTAAAATCGAAAAAAAAATTAAAATAAAGAAAAAAATTATTAAAGTACACTATCTAATAGTTCATTTATTTCCTAAAATTATCTCCCTTATTTACTCCCAACATTAGTATTCCTTAAGACAATGCAATCGAGAGCGTGTGAATCCCCAAGGAACCGGGAGGGGGTGTGGTATTTCCAAGAATTCGTCAGAATTCTCGGAAATTATGTAATTCTGAGAATTTTTTTCAAAATGAAATATTTTTTATTTCCTGTTTCATTTTATGTTTCACTAAATTTTTAATTTATTTTGTCTTTTAATGTAGTTAAATATTTTTTCATTTAATAAAATTAAATATTTTTTTGTTTTAGCTTAAATATCAAATTATTAAAATATTAAAATTAAATATTAAAATAATTATTAAAATTAATTTTTTTTAATAAACCAAGAAGTAGTGGGGATAGGAATATATATAGATTAGAATATTAATAAACATTAATGAGTCCGAAACGTTTACGTCCGAAACTGACTGTCATTATAATTTTCGATTAATTATATATTGATATGTATTAGTATAGATATAAATATATATTGATATTATTATGTATTCATTTTAATTTATTTAATTGAAAAGGTGTGATCTTAGCCAGGCCAGAACGACTTTTGAGTTGGACCAACAATGAATTTCTTTACGCAAAGAGCTTAATTTAGAAAGCATTCTAGCCATAAGTTTGGCTAATAATGCTGCACCACAGAGTTCCCACTTTGGTAATCTTACAACTTTAAGTGGGGTTACCTTTGTTTTAGCGATGAGCACCGTGGTACACGTCTGGAAATTGGAAGAATCACAAAAATTGCAGCTGTAAAGAGACGCTCAGAATCCTCACAAAACTTATGCAAATGCCAGGATTCAGATTTATTTGTATTTACCCACCGTCGAATTCGAATGTGTTTGTAGAGAAGCCACTCCTTCTGAATTCGACCTGAAATATGCGTATCTCAATCGACACCTTGCATCCATAAATATTAAATTAATATTTTTGCACGAATAATTATTGCGGACAAAAAATGCACAGGGTAGAAGAGACTATAGTTTGATATTATTAGAAGCAAGTAAAATAAATGTATTTAATAGCAGTCCAGAAGCACTCTGAAAAATTGCCCCCAGCGTGGTGGCATACCTTTACAGTTCTTAGTGTTCAAATTTGATTGTGGGTAGAAAGCTAAGGTATTAAAGTCTGGAAAAAAATGTCTGGAAAAGTGCGAAATGCGTCTTGAAATGTGCCATTATGTCGAAAGCTATTAGTTCTACTTTTTATTTGTTTTTTTTTTCTATTGCTTTCTAATGGAGGATAAATAGAATAATTTTAGGAGCTTCTCTTTGGAAATCTTATCTCTTGACTATTTAAATAACCTTTCTCAGATCTCCACTTATTGAATTATATTGAATGATGCGGTTATGCAAGATCAAACAATAATCTGTAGTATTGTCTGAAAAGTTATTTCTTGCCTTAATTTCTAGCCGCACATCTACAGGAGCGTTCTTTATAGATTTATTTTGTCGTGAACAATCAATAACTATGAGTGGTTCATTCACAAGAAACTTTTTCTTTGTAAGGAGAAGCTGAGGATCTCTTGAATAGTAGGATTTTTGAAAATTTGCATGCACATCATAGAGTAATGCATATTGATTAGAAATTTCAAGATTGAGATTATTAGATGGACAATATTGCAAATTTAAGAAAAGCCTAACATTACTAATATTACAATGGTCAAAATGACTTGCATTTCCAGCAGGTTCATTTTTTTTCTTCGTCTGTAAGCCGAGAATAACAAAACAAGGTTTTTCCAATTGATTGAAAGTTGTCACTGTCGAGATATGCTATTAGCCATTGCTAGAACAGGATATTAAAATAGTTCCCATGAACCATAATACATTTAAATAGGATTATCCTTGCAATATTAACTACTATTTTTTTGTAATGTTCTGCAAAGCCCAAAATCATACTCAGTCTAATAGCAACGTCAAAGTTTCCTTATCTATCCACCAGAGATTTCGGCGATTCTTCATTGCCAAGCAAGCCTGCATTTTCAAGCATGAGAGTCTCATAGGGAATAAACAAAATCTCCCCTTTCACCACACTACTTAATCCGACATCTTTACTTTTGTCTATTTCTACTCCATTAATTTCATAGCTAATTTCTTGAAATAGATTGCAAATAGAATTGTTAACAAATCTAGATTGCATTAGTAAACTGTTATCAGTTTTTTTTAAATTTTCCAGTAATATGGATAGAATTCTTAATGGTCAGAGACATAAATTTTGATGTTGGATAGAAATACGAATTTCTTCGTTATTATCAAAGCTAAATGATATGTATGGTTGATGTGCGTGGATCTCGTAATGAACAATTGACTGATCGAATATAACACCTGATTGAATTTCTAGAATTTTGACCATTTTTCTGGGAGCAGCAGAAAATTATACATGTGAATTTTTTCCACGAACTTTTAGACCCAGACTTTGGAAGAAATGAATGTACTTGCGCATTAGCGGTCTCAAATTCTTCAGTCGACTGATTATTAATCGACATGAAGGATTGCTTATATACGTGCTAGAATTATAAACAAGCCCCATTATATAGATTTGATATGAAGTCAATAGTTATTTCCTCTTCTCGAAAATTAATCAAATTTCCGTCTTGATCAACTTTTTGAATTTGAAGATGATCTATAGAGTTATCACTCAGTCGTAGATTTTTATATCACTAAGTGGTAACTTTATATCCTGGAGAAACTCTGGAAAAGAATTCATGAATTGTATGAACCTTTTTATTGATAATGAAAACTTCCGCAGTCAAATTACACTCGACTCATTCATCAGAACTGTGCTTTGTATTTTCCTTGAGAATTCGGGGAGCAAAGCCGAGAAGACAAACTATTGATGTTTGAGGACTAAGATCTAATGGAACACTGTACTATATTTCACTTCTAAATGTGTTATTATTGGCTTTTAAGGAAAATTCAATTGTTTTGGATTTCAATCTGGTTGATCAAAATTGATGAATGTCGTTAATCTCGTAACTACCAGTGGGAATAGTAAAAACTTCCCACTGTAAATGTAGCTTATTATTTGTATTGTCAATATTCGAAATGGAGTTAAAGGTTAAAAGTTCGACTAAGCCTAAAACAAATTTTTTATACTTTGCTATTTCAACAGAAGGAAAATATTCAGTTTCTAAAACAGAAGACCTGCCTATGAGAGTCAAAGTGAAACTATCTTCCATGACTGATTGATGGAGAATGATTAAATTTAGACAAACAAGATCTTTTTTATAGACTTTCGATTAAGAATTATATCTTTTATACTTGTAGTTTACTTCATTTACATTGAGATCTGTGGGAGACCTTAAATGACCAAAACTGTCAAACTATATTACATTATTACAATTTATTTATTTACTATTCAAAGTATATTAATGATTACCTTTATTTTGTGAATAATCAAGATTAACAATAGGAGATTCGTTATAGCATGGACCATTAGGAGACAGACTATTTCTTATGAGAACGCCTCGAAAATATAAAATTTTTAATATACGTGCATATTTCATAAGATCTTAATCGGATAATGCACGATTTGGTAAAGTTAAATAAAATTTTTTTTAACTTATCCGTGTTCGATATACGGTTTCAGAAATAATACCATTCCATGCTTATATAGCATAAGCTAGAGACCTTTAGCTAAAGCAATAGCTTCCATCGTCTTATTATGTCGCTTACTTTCTTCATAATCCTTCTGTGCAACTTTAGCACTATTTACTACTTTCGCTATTCCAAACGTACCTCCTGCTAGAGCACCAGTAGCTCTAAGATTTACAAATAGTGGTGTACGAGTTCAGACAATTAAGTAAAGTGATACAATTCAAAAATCGAGTATATTTAAAAATTGAGGTACATCGCTGGGATCTCCTTCAAAGTGGGATATCTCCACGTACCCTGGTCACAGATTCTTGGACGTCTTCGACGGAGTCAAAATGTCGACCTTTGATAAACTTTTTTAAATGGGGGAATAGGAAAAAGTCGCAGGGTCACATGTCTGGTGAACAAGTCTTCGCGATCGCTGGACGCATTCTGAGCACCCTTTACCGTAATTTTTCGAGCACATTGCAGTAAAATATTTGATGTACGAGATTTACAGGTGGTACGAACTGTTTGTGAGCTACCCCTTTGCTGTTGAAAAAGAAAATGAACATGGTGTTCACATTGGACTTGCTCATTCTCACCTTCTTTGGCCTTGGCGCTCCAGGGGACAGCCGCTGTTGGCTTTGTCGTGTAATTTCAGGATCATATTGAAAGAACCAACTTTCATCACCATTAATAACTCGATCGAGAAGAATACGATCACTTTCAATCTGCTCGAGATAATCTTGAGCGCTGTTCATTCAGTAAACTTTTTGCTCATCTGAAAAGTTCTTTAGCACCATCTTCGCTCACAGCTTTTTCATGGCAAAAGCTTCGGTTAAAATCTTTCTAACTGTTTACCGGTTAATATTCAACTCGTCAGCCAACATACAAATAGTTAGTCGCCGGTCTTAATGAACAAGGGCGCGGACGCATTGCGCATTCGCGT
Organism: Sycobia sp. Sy_11; assembly: GCA_018907035.1. Taxonomy (NCBI): domain Eukaryota; kingdom Metazoa; phylum Arthropoda; class Insecta; order Hymenoptera; family Epichrysomallidae; genus Sycobia; species Sycobia sp. Sy_11. Next base: position 95,414 of record JACCIC010000372.1, read on the forward strand.
CGATTCACACTTGAATTGGCCTTCCGCTCCACACCCCGTTTTGGAGGCTCTCACAGCCGTTTTTAAAATCGACATGCCATCGAAGCACCCGACTACGACTCAGGACATCACTAGCATACACTATAATCACTTTTGCATAAGTTTCTGTCGCGGTTTCATCGAGTTTCGCACAAAATTTTATGGCGCATCGTTGCCCTAAATTTCTCTGTTCCATTTTCGTGACATGCACTATTCGCTCCTTGCTGCAAAATACTAAGCAGCTGACGCAGAGATGATCGTACAAGGGTCGTCGAGGTCTCAATCGAGATAGTAGGGATTTACTATTACGGTGGTGGAGCTACAGGTTTTCAGTATTACCACAGGCCGAGAAATAAAATCGGTCGCATTACATAATTGTCCGCTCTCGTAAGAAACGGAAGAACTTCATCAATTTCAGATGGAAGTGGTAATGCATGTGGAACGATAAATTTTTTCCAGCATTTTTCTTAACAGCTTGACGAGCACCCTTTATGGCAGATTTAATGACTGCTTGATTTAACGAATTTTTGCTTGCTTGTAATGATTTTTTCGCTGCCGTTACCAACTTGCTAAATTTTAGTTCCATTCCAGTTTTTGCCTTTCATTTCATAGCACTTGCAACATCTAGAGCAGCGGATTTCTCATTAAGACTAGAATCATATCAGTATGTTGCATCTTAGCAATATTACGATTACTGTTTTTATTGGCATACTGCATGTCATGTTTTTTATATGCCTAATCAAGCGGATCTATTCTGGGATCAACTCTTTTTATTTGCTTCTTTAATTTAGTTCCTGGATCACAGTATTGATATCTAGGAAGATGCATTTCAAATAGTAAATTATTGATTACTCTATTGAGTAATCCTCCACCACGTTTCGACTGTTTTCGAGATTTATGAACAGTCGTGTTCGACTACTATTTTAGAACTGCTGTTAAAAAATTTATAAAACATGTATAACGATCCGTCTCTTATCTTGTTCTTGCGGATTTAACAATTAGATATTTTTTAGAGTTCTTTAGGAAGATGGAGGACCGTATCGGGACGGGCGGATTGATTAGATGAGTAACTCTTTGAAATTTTGTTAGATATTTATGAAAATGACTTTTTCTTTAATCACTAAAGAAAACTAATAATAACAATAGGTAATAATAAAACAATTATACTAGTCGGCTATTGTGTCTTGATTTCGCTAGTCACTCCCTATAACAAACAAAAAAAAGAACAAAACATATTATAATATGTTACTATTTAATAATTTAAATTGCTAATCCTATTATCGGCTATTCGGCCTTGATCGATTTTCGGTCTCTCTCTATTTTCTTTTGGTCGTCTATTCCCACGGCCTAAGTTTTCGCTTTCTCGCAGTTTATCGTATCTAATTTTATATCATTCCGAGGGGCTTCTCGTCAATAATATAAAATTATTAATTTTTAATAATTCAGGAGCGCTTGATCTTATTTAAAAATTATTATACGCTTTCATCTATTAATTATAAATTTTTTACAATATTAAGTAAATACTTATAATTATATGTGACAAAGGAGCGCCTTTACTCAGAAATAGAATTTTTCCTTTTTCGTTGGCCCTCTCGAGTGTCATTCGGTGCGGCATTTCTTGTTAGCAAGGGAGCGCTCTTTTATACACAAGAAATTATATCTTCCAACGAACAAAGGAGTGCCTTTTCCTCGTTGAAGAGTTTGCACCGGGAGACGACGGGTCGGTTGGTCGAATTTTGCTGTTTCCCCTTTTTCACTTGAGAGGTGCCTTCGTCAGCAAGTGCCGAAAACGAATAGGACTTTTATTGAAAAGTAACGCACTTTTATATGAACGAAAAGTACGTTATTTCATTTTAAATTATAATTTTATCGGTTCTTATTGGTCGTTTATTTATTTAGTGACCGCTGGTAGTACCTAGCTATATTATTATACCATACAAGCAAACTAGCTTTTATTTAACACTGTACTATGTGCGTTATTTATTCACTATATCATATCTATATATCTATAATATATATTACTCGCCGCTGAGTAGCGTACGTTAGACACGCATTTATATATTTTCATCGTTCAATGATATATTTGACTAAGTCACGGGAACATGGATGTCACTGAGCAAACCATCAAACTACCCATCACCAACTTTGATTTTGGAATCGAGAAAAAAAGAAAAAGACGGCATGGAGAGTAGTATATGAGCAGTGTTCTGCGGCCCATCAAACGGCGAAAAACAAGAGCTTATTAGCTTTACACTCACCCGAAATGTCTTAGATTCGAAAAGGTGTATGTTTACGAAAAATCCTTAAATCAGCCAAAGTATAAATTTTAGTAAAACATTTTAGAATGTTATTGTATTATAAAAGTTACATATCAGCTGTTTAATGAACACGAATCTGTAATATCACCAGGCGAAGCATTGCCCAAATCAATTAGGATTTTTGATGATGTAGCTTATGAGAAGCAGGATAACGTTAGAGCATTTTTCTCAATGGGGAGACATAAAAGTAGAGACTGCTCTTACCTATGCCATTCATCTGTTTATATACCAAAACATCTTATGAGAGATAATATTAATGTCAATAATGAATTCAACATTCAAATCTATGAACGAAGACAATGCTAAAACTAATATTTTAGATTAAAGTCGCATTAAATTCGATAACATATAAGGAGTAAGAAATATTGGAGGAACATACATGCTTGGCGATTCTGAAATTATATTTGATGATTGTTCACGCTGCTTACATTATACTAGTAAGGTTCAAATCTTATATGACTGAGAACTGGCATTCAGTATTCCCTTACTGAAGCAGACAACGAAATGTCAATAAAAGTTCCAATTCTACGGATAAGGACTCGACTTTAATACCTTAGCTTTCTACCCACAATCAAATTTGAACACTAAGAACTGTAAAGGTATGCCACCACGCTGGGGGCAATTTTTCAGAGTGCTTCTGGACTGCTATTAAATACATTTATTTTACTTGCTTCTAATAATATCAAACTATAGTCTCTTCTACCCTGTGCATTTTTTGTCCGCAATAATTATTCGTGCAAAAATATTAATTTAATATTTATGGATGCAAGGTGTCGATTGAGATACGCATATTTCAGGTCGAATTCAGAAGGAGTGGCTTCTCTACAAACACATTCGAATTCGACGGTGGGTAAATACAAATAAATCTGAATCCTGGCATTTGCATAAGTTTTGTGAGGATTCTGAGCGTCTCTTTACAGCTGCAATTTTTGTGATTCTTCCAATTTCCAGACGTGTACCACGGTGCTCATCGCTAAAACAAAGGTAACCCCACTTAAAGTTGTAAGATTACCAAAGTGGGAACTCTGTGGTGCAGCATTATTAGCCAAACTTATGGCTAGAATGCTTTCTAAATTAAGCTCTTTGCGTAAAGAAATTCATTGTTGGTCCAACTCAAAAGTCGTTCTGGCCTGGCTAAGATCACACCTTTTCAATTAAATAAATTAAAATGAATACATAATAATATCAATATATATTTATATCTATACTAATACATATCAATATATAATTAATCGAAAATTATAATGACAGTCAGTTTCGGACGTAAACGTTTCGGACTCATTAATGTTTATTAATATTCTAATCTATATATATTCCTATCCCCACTACTTCTTGGTTTATTAAAAAAAATTAATTTTAATAATTATTTTAATATTTAATTTTAATATTTTAATAATTTGATATTTAAGCTAAAACAAAAAAATATTTAATTTTATTAAATGAAAAAATATTTAACTACATTAAAAGACAAAATAAATTAAAAATTTAGTGAAACATAAAATGAAACAGGAAATAAAAAATATTTCATTTTGAAAAAAATTCTCAGAATTACATAATTTCCGAGAATTCTGACGAATTCTTGGAAATACCACACCCCCTCCCGGTTCCTTGGGGATTCACACGCTCTCGATTGCATTGTCTTAAGGAATACTAATGTTGGGAGTAAATAAGGGAGATAATTTTAGGAAATAAATGAACTATTAGATAGTGTACTTTAATAATTTTTTTCTTTATTTTAATTTTTTTTTCGATTTTACCATTATTTTTTTATAATTACATCCGAAATAATTCTTGGACCCGTCGAAGGATTTGTCTTAAGGAATACTACTGTTGGATGTGGATAAAAAAGATGATTCTAAGAAATAAATGAACTATTAGATTCAGTTAATTTAATCATTTTCATTTCTTTTTTTTCAATTATATTTTTTAATAATTACATCAGAAATAATTCTTGGACCCGTCGGAGGATCTATCTCCTCAATACTGCTGCTGTTGCTGTTGCTGCTGCTACTGCTTGCAACACTCTCAACAAAGAGGCTCCGAGGACGATCAGTAATAGGTGATAATCATGTGCTTTTCCTACAGCCTTTTTCACTGCTTCTGCGACGTGTCGATTCTTTTCGTCGCTCCTGTATTTGTGCTGTTTCTGTTTCCTATAAAAAAGAAATAAAATAAATTATTCATCATCATACAAAAATTTTTTTTAATTAATTTAAATTTTCATTTTTAAATATTATTCTTTTACTTACCTCTCTCCCGCTCCTCCACCTCAAGAAATTCATTGTTGATCCGACTCAAATGTCGTTCTGGCCTGGCTAAGATCACACCTTTTCAATTAAATAAATTAAAATGAATACATACTAATATCAATATATATTTATATCCATACTAATACATATTAATATATAATTAATTAAAAATTATAATGACAGTCAGTTTCGGACGTCGATGTTTCGGACTCATTAATGTTTATTAATATTCTAATATATATATACTCCTATCCCCACTATACAAAATAATTTTAGTAATTTGAATATACAATCCCCTTTCTACTCAAAATTTTCAAAACCAATCAATTTAATAAAGAATGATAAATGTTTTCTAATTTACTTGACATTAATATTAATTCACATTATTTCGATTCTTTGATACTAGATTTAAATTAGGTACTACTTTAATTAAATTGATCCAACAGTCAGTTTTTTTCAACGAGTTGCGAATTTTGTCTTCAAGACAGCAACTTCCGTCAACAAATCCGTTACGCGAATTAATGCCTTTTCTTGGTACTGATAATTTGCTTCGTGTAGTCGGTAGATTGTACAACTTTTTCTTATCTGAATCAGAGGAGCACCCAGTTTTCTATCAAAAACGCATCATATTACCGCTTTACTTATTAGAAAAGCTCACCTTTGTACTTTACATAGCGGAGCTACAATAGTGCAAAGCTATTTAGCGAAAATAGTTATTGGATAACCCATGCTCGAAGTATTATTCGACAAGTAGTTTATCAATGTATGAGCTGTGTTCGATGTAATGCTCGCATTCAGGAGCAGTTGATGGCCTCACTCCCTGCAATTAGAGCAAGACCTGCTCGACCCTTTCAACAAATTGGAGTCGATTTTTCAGGCCCATTTTGGATAAAGGCGTCTTCTGAAAGGGGACAAAAATCCTTTAAAGTGTATATGTCAATTTTTGTATGTTTGGTTGTTAAAGCAATTGATATGGAAGTAGTTTTACCAGTCATCGACTTCTCTGTAAAGCAATTTACAGTGATAATGGCAGAACCTTTCTGGGTAGGGCAGCTGAAATTCGACGTCTCTTTACAAAAGCTTCTGCTTCAGGACAAATAATTTCGTCTACTCTGGCCCAGGATCAGGTGGAATGGCGTTTCATTCCCCTCAGAATCACTAATTTTGGTCGCTTTTGTAAAGCTAACGTGAGGTCTTTCAAAAGACATTTGTACAGAGTTATAGGCGAATTAAAATTGTCGTTCGACTTATTTTCAACTCTTTTGGCTGATATTGACACGTGTTTCAATTTTTGCCCACTCAGTGCACTTAATTCAGATACTGCAAATCTGAGTGCGATCACTTCAGGTCATTTTCTCAAATTAATCAATCAAAATTATGTGTATAATTCGTGGTTTTTTTTATAGAGATATAAACTTATATTTTACCTTGAGTTGAGGACTTTTGTTCGACTTCTTTAACTGCTCGAATGAGCTCTGCATCATCATCTATCTGTTCATATGGCTCATTCCCCACTTCAACATTGTCCCTTTCTATTGAGCTTATCCCTTCCAGAATAGTCAAGATTTCTTTGGGATTCCACCTATCCAGTTTAATTTAATAGCTTATTTCAAGTGATATATCATAGTCAATGGTGATTGGTTCGTCTTCATTGCCATAAAGAATCACCTCCTCTTGCGTCACTTTATTTTCATTGGTTTCGATATCCCGCCTCTCTTCTTCTGCATACACCTCTACACGAGTTACTCTAGATATATTACTCATTTTATTTCTTAGTTCTCCTACATCATCATCTAGCCCCATTCCAATTGCTGTTGTATTAGTCTCTAAACAAGCGTTCTTTACCTCTATCTCTCCCTCTCTTGGTTGTTTTGCTTCGTTTAATCTATCTCTCTGTTTCATATGCAGCTTGCGCCATCTGTTCTTTCATAATTCTATAGTGTGCCCACGGTAAAGTATCTGTATTATTTGTTATTAAGAATCTTTTATCGTCATACGGACTTAGAGCAATTTTTTTTCTGCTTTTCGTATACTATATGTAATTTAGAACGGATGTTACACTGCTCGCGATGAATAATGACGAGGTTATCAAGACATTTTCTATAATCTTCAAATGTGATTGTCTCTTTTACAGCATTCGATTTTATTCCTTTAGCCTTTTTTACTATTTCTCCTCCATCCACTAAAATACTATACATTCTGCTCCGTAAACTAAAAATTCCATCATAATTTTTCCATTACTTTCATCCTTCATTAATCTTGAAATTTTTTAATTTGATCGAGGTATACCATACGGATTATTTTTATCATAATCAGAAGTATGAAATCGCTGAATATCTTTTTTCATAATTTTATACATATCAATGTCTTCCACTTCATTTATCCAACTGCCGGTGTCAGTATATAACAGTTTACACTTTTCTCCCACTCGATTTTTCATATAATAATAGAGAAACCCATAAACTAGTGTGTTTGATAAGTCCATAATGCAATGACCAACGTATATAGGTTTTTAATTGTAACACTTGTCTTTTTGAGGTGAATGGCAACCAAATTTTTATCAGAAATTACATAGCAATGAAAAGTTGGTAAAGTAATGCGTGTTTCTGCTCCATATAGACTTGTAAATTTATTCACTAATTGTACCTCTACGCAAGATCGTTTTGATACATTGTCCATAAACTGTATTAATTAAAAGTTTGTGAAAAAGTTTTTCAAATTCATTCTTTGACAGTTTCCTCTTTTCTGTATTAAACTCTATGTATGGTTTAATCCATGGTTTTTGCTCAAAACTCAAAATTCTATATACCTTTTTTAGCCGAAGACCATTATCCCGTGCCTGTTTAAGTGTTCGGTAGTGAATAACATATCTTTTCTTATCGTCCAAAGTAGTCAGAAGTTTCTTCTGCGATGAGCCTGGAGATGTAGGATGCTCTGTACAGAAAAGTGAATCACGATGTTCGTCATGAATTGCTTCAGGGTTTTCTAAACATACCTCAGCAATATAGCCTATCTCTAAATCTGTTGGAGCACTGAAAAATTCTGGATTGAATTCCTCGTCAATCCATTTAAATTTTCCCATTGGAGATGTTGTGCTATCGCCTATCCATATAAATTATTAATATTATAATATAAAATGATTTTTTTCTTGTATTTATCATATGACGAACTCAATGAATAATAAAATATCAATATCTGTTAGAAGTTCCAATTCAACTTTCATCATTTTAAGAGCTGCTGCAAATGTCCATCCGGAAGTTATGTAAAAGTGAGCAGGACATAAGCTGCAGACTTTAACAGATGTTTCTCGAAAACTTTCGAATACATCAGCCAACAGTAAAACATCAGTTTTTAAATATAAGTCGGAATATTCTCCTAAAGTTCTGATATGGAATCTATCTCATTCTTGAACAGCATGCATGTAGTCTTCATTGGTAATATGTGAATCAGTTAATTGGTTGTAAAATTCGTTTTTCTCTGTTAGTTTCGTACAAGTTAATTTGTCTAATCCATCTACAAAATCGTATGGAAATATAACTCTATGCAAATATTCGAGAAACTCGACCTTTTATCAACGAAGACATAAAAATTTCTGTTAAAATAAAGTCTGTCATAATTAAGATTATGAAAAATAACAGGAATAAACCTCGAGTTTTTATAATTGAAATTACATGAATTATAAGTAGCTCCTCTGATGCTGGAGAGAACAAAAAATTGTTTTTCTTTTTTCTTTATATCTAAAATATTGAGGAAACATTTCAGACAAACCATTTCAGTAAATCGGTAGACAGGTAAATTGTATCACTTTATGTCGTAAAATATTTGCGACGAGACAATAGTCTCGCGCAGAAATTCTAATATTTGAAATAAGTCGCGAAGTCGTGAGCGGCGCGGCGCGGCGAAGGGGGAGCGCCGAAGGCTTCGTGGCGCGGCGCGGCGCGGGGATAAAGCGCCGGCAGCGGAGAGGATGAGCGAGCGCTCTCTGGCCGCAGGCGGCTCGAAGAGCAGCGGCGAGCGATAATTCGCGAATCAATTCGCGAATTCTCGCGAGCGGCGACGGCGCTGCCCAAAACTACGGCGCGGTACAGTGCGGTAAGGGGAGAGCGAGCGCTTTCTCCTAATTCTCAAATAGAGCCGCACTGACTGCAAAAATTCAGTGTGCCAGCGACCTCGAAACTGGCTTTTCGAGGGGGACCTGTCGTCGGCGCGATAGCGGGCGACAAGTTTCCGCACACTCGGGGCGAGACGCGAAAACGAAATAAATAATAATTAAAACTTTGTAAATTTTAAATTAGAGATAAATTATTTAAAATTATGTGCATCATAAAATAAATTTATTTTATGATATAATTTGTTTATTCTGTTACAGCGGATAATGGCATTATTGTCATTATTATTAAGTTTTTTTTTGTTTATAAATTTTTGTTATTTTTCTTTTTTTGTTAAATAAACTTATTTAATATTTAACAAAAATTTAAATTTATTTCAGTTTCCCAAATCCAGCAACGAAAGAAATAAAATGGTAAATAAATTTAATAAAAATTCAATTCAAACTCTGGCGGGTTGAGCGAGAGTGAGAATTGGATTTTCGCGGGTTCGCGTGTACTAGAACAAACTTGGTGGCGGGTTGAGCGACCAAGGGCCTAGGCGTGTTGAGCGTGGGCCAAAGTACAGTACACACCGTAAAAATTAAAACAAATATCCTTGCACAAACGAACCTAGTGGCGCGTTGAGCGACTAGGGGCCGAGGCGGGTTGAGCCGGAGCCATTCGTTTATGCAAGTTAAAACGAATTGAACATAGCCTTTGGTGGGGTGAAAAGAACCCGATGGCGTGCTGAGCGATCGGGGCCGAGGCGCGTTGAGCCGGAGCACGAACTAGACCACACCAAAGTGCTCATGTTACATGGCGCCCGAACAGGCGAATTTCATGGACACAGTCGTGCTTATTAATACTATTTAATCTAAAAATTTTAAAAATCCTTATTAAATTTTGAATTTTGATTTATTGAACGGAATTATTTGCTGTATGGGATATATAGAGTAGATAGAAATATTGTCAGTAGTCGAATAAAAACAATGAAGGTCTCGTGGATATATAAGCTTCGTAGGGAGCAGTTGCTTATAGAATTAGCGAAATTCGAGTTAAGTCTAGACGGTAATGTTGTTCAACTCCGGCAGAGATTAGTACGATATGTAAGTCAAAATCCGGAATTTTTTAATGATAAGCCAGACGACGCGCCGGATTACGTAGAAGAGCACGACAGGACGGCCGATGAGCAGCAATTGCTCACCGAGAAATTGCAAAATACATCGTCTCCACTATTAGGAGAAAGTAATGTACTTCCAACACCGAATCAAATTATGGCGAATATTCTCGTTAATCCGGCGGCAAAAATAGCCGACCAGATGAGAAAATGGAATTGCCATTTCGACGGGAAAAATGTTCACGCATTCCTGGAAAGAGTTTCGGAATTGCGTGCCGTCTACGGCCTAACAGACGCACAATTGTTGCAGGGCTTACCGGAATTATTGAGAGGCGACGCGCAACAATGGTTTCGAAATTTTGCTAGAGATATCACGTCGTGGGAGGGATTGTAAAAATTAATGAGAGAATTTTACTTACCTCCAAATGAACAACGACAGTTAGATAGGCAAATAATAGACCGAAAACAAAAATCGAAGGAATCGATTTTAGATTACGCGAATGCCTTATGTACGTTAATGAGACGTCGCGGAGGTTTAGATATTCGTACACAATTAGACAATTTGTACGAAAATATGTTGCCTGAATTGCAATTATATGTTGCAAGAGAAAACATAGCCTCCGTAAGTGATTTAGTCCGGAAGGTAGAAATTGTACGAGAAAAATTAAATAGAATGGAAAGAGATAAAACAAAATCAACTTCCGAAAATCATCGATCATTCGTGAAACCACGAAATGCAATAATGGCAATTACGTCGTCGTACGACAAGAGTAAATGTTGCTGGCGTTGTAAGCAACAAGGCCATACACGTTTCCAATGCAAAAATGCACAAAGAAAATTTTGCATTCGGTGTGGCAAAGACGGCGTATTTTCGCGCGACTGCAAATGCCAAAAGCCGGGAAACGAAATTGCGGCGGGACCATCACAGGCCCGGCCGACCAACAATTAGACTTACGCTATTTTGTAATAGCAAAAATAGGCCAAAAAAAGTATAAAGCATTAGTTGACACAGGTTCAGTTAATTCTTTTATACGGCCGGACGTGGCAAACCATTGCAAAAATAAATGCAATTGGACTGCGGTAGAAAAATCCAAAGCAGCAATACTGGCAAACGGTGCATTGATATCCGAAATGAAAGGGATAAAAGGCATAGTCAAGATAAAAAATTATTACGTAAATCAAGAATTTTACGTAATAAATAAATTAAATAGTAAAATTATCCTAGGAATGGATATTTTAACTAAATTGAACATCGACGTTTCATTGAAAGGAAAAAAACTTGGAAATAGTAATATATTTATAAATCAAATCTCAAGTATTCAGAACCTTCAAACAGGATTGCAAGGGTTACCAAAACAGCAAAAGAAAGATTTAGAAAGATTTATAAATACAGAAATGGAAAAATTTAATTCTATTAAAGGGGCTACGCCTTGTGTGAAACATGAAATACGACTGACGGACACTACACCATTAAAACAACGTTACCGAGCTAGAAACCCGGCAATGCAAAAAATTATCAACGAGGAAGTTGATAAAATGATAAAAGAGGGCATAATACGACCGTCAGACAGCCCATGGAGTAGTCCTGTAGTAATCGCAAGGAAAAAAGACGGCAAACCTCGATTTTGTGTGGATTTTCGCTGTTTAAATAAAATTTCGAAAAAGGATGCTTACCCCCTGCCACAAATACAATCAATTCTTGATAAGTTGCAGGGCGCACGAATACTGTCAACTATTGACCTTAAAAATGGCTATTGGCAAATTAACCTAACAGAAGAAAGTAAGCCTCTTACGGCTTTTACAGTGCCAGGACGAGGCCTTTATGAGTTCAATGTAATGCCTTTTGGTTTACATACTGCCCCAGCAACGTTTCAGAGATTGCTAGATACAATTATTACACCTGATATGGTACCAAATGCATTTGCATATTTTGATGACATAATTATCGTCACCGAGACATACAAAGAACATAAAGAATTGCTAAAGACAGTCTTTGAAAGGTTGCGGGCTGCCAAATTAAAGCCGAATCCAGAAAAATGCAAATTTGCAAGGTCACAACTTACGTATCTGGGACACGTGGTTGATGCACAGGGAATCCGAACAGATCCTGAAAAAATTAAAGCGATTTCAGCAATACCACCACCAAAAAATCAAAAAGAATTGAAAAGATTTTTTGGAATGCTTTCCTGGTATAGGCGTTTTATTAAAGATTTGTCAAAAACAGCAGCACCGTTAAGTATATTATTAAAGAAGAAAACAGAATGGACATGGACACAGGATCAAGCAACGGCTTTTGAAGAGCTAAAGAAAAACTTAACGGAAGCTCCTGTTTTGGCATGTCCAAATTGGAATCTGCCTTTTGTCCTGCAAACAGATGCGAGTCTGCTTGGCCTAGGCGCCGTGCTAACACAGATAGACGGAGAAAAAGAGAACGTCATAGCATATGCTAGCCGCACACTAAATCCAGCTGAAAAAAACTATTCCGTCACTGAATTGGAATGTTTAGCTGTGCGGTCGGGCATATGGAAAATGCGCCCATATCTAGAAGGTTATCTGTTTACAGTGGTAACGGATCACCAATCATTAAAATGGTTGGAGAAGTTAGATAATCCATCAGGAAGGTTAGCACGATGGGCACTGGACTTAGCACAATGGGATTTCGATATACAGTATCGAAAAGGGACAGAAAACAACGTGGCCGACATACTATCACGGAATCCAGTCGAAATAAATGCGATATCCAAAACGGAAAATAAATGGTACGAGAAAACTTATAAATCGGTATTAGAAAATCCAAAAGATTTTCCGGATTATAGGATAGAAGGCAATAGATTGTATCGGCACATATTACACACGCTTGATTTTAATGAAACAAATGAATTAAGCGAGTGGATAATATGCATAAATGATTCAGAAAAACAGCGAATAATGAGGGAAAACCACGATGATCCCACGGCAGGACATTTAGGAGTAGCTAAAACTTTAGCAAAATTAGCTAAAAACTACTACTGGCCAGGCATGTTCCGTGAAGCCACACGGTACGTACGCGCGTGTATAAACTGCCAAAAGCATAAAGCACAGCAGTCAGCCCCGGCGGGAAAAATGCACGCGACAAATGTAACACAGCCATGGGAGATGGTCTCTGTTGATTTGGTGGGGCCTCTTCCACGATCGAATAACGGACACATTATGCTTCATGTAATGCAGGATCGATTAACGAAATGGATCGAACTACGTGCATTACAGAAAGCAACGGGTGCTGCCATAGGACGAGCAATCCAGGAACAGATTATATTACGTTTTGGATGCCGCAAGTAATAGTGAGTGATAACGGTAGACAATTTATTTCGAATGAGTTTCGCCAAATATTAAAAAATGCGAAAATTACTCATCGAACAACGCCACCGTATTCACCCCAGTGCAATCCTGTAGAACGGGTAAATCGCACTGTAAAAACTATGGTAAAACAGTACATAGATAAGTCCCAAAAAACATGGGATAATTATCTAAACGAAATTTCATTTGCATATAACACAGCCATGCACGATAGCACGGGTTATACGCCAGCTTATTTAAATTTCGGACGAGAGCTAAGCGCACCAGGTAGCCTGAAACAAGAAATAGGACAGCGTTCAAAATCAAAAGCAGAAGAAAGGATAAGGAATATTCAGGAAGCACTTGAGCTCGCCAAAATAAAAACGGCACAGTCTTTCTCGCGACAGAGAAAATATTATGACTTACGCCGACGCGATTGGCAGCCACGTGTTGGTGAACAAGTCCTGAAGCGTCAACACATACTGTCAAATAAAGCAAATCAGCTCAATGCAAAACTTTGCGAAAAATATAGTGGGCCATTTGCAATAATAAAGAAAGTTTCCCCAGTCATATTTGATCTGCAAGGAGCAGATGGGAAACTAATAGAAAAAATTCATGTCAAGGACATAAAACCGTATACCGGTTACGATACGTGAATTTTTGTAAATAATTTTGTAAAATTGTATAATATTGTATATTACCGGCAATAGTAATAAGTAAATAAGATAATTAAGTAAGCGAGATCTCTGTAAATAATTCTGTATATAGCGTGTTAATCATTTAAAATAGCGAATAATTTAAAATAGCGAGTCAATAATTCTGTATATAGCGTGTTAATCATTTAAAATAGCGAATAATTTAAAATAGCGAGTCAATAATTCTGTATATAGCGTGTTAATCATTTAAAATAGCGAATAATTTAAAATAGCGAGTTACAAATTTTATATAGCGAGTTAATAATTCTGTATATAGCGAGTTAATAAGTATAATGTAATACGGCTCGGAAATAAATCGGGAGGAAAAAGGTTGTTTTTCCTAAATAAACGCGACTCACGACACAAAATTTAAATAATCAAATAACTATACAAATAATTTTGTATATAGGCATGGGCTTTACAATTTCCTACCTCGACAATAAATTCGCACATACGGTCGAGTAGGGAAATAAAAGTAAACAAATACGCCCTTGCCTACTATTCAACATGTTCTAACTTTAAGATTGAATTAAATTTAAAGAGAACAAATCTGATCAGTGTAAAATCTACCGTGCTTAAGTTAAGATGGACGCTATTATGAATATGTCGCCGCAGGAGTTATACGAGGAATTCGAGCGTTGGCTTGACGCTCAAGATACCTCGTACTTCGGGGAGGTGGCTGGAGATGAGGGATATTTCCCTCAGCCCACCCCACAGCAGACACTACCAACGACGGAATATCAGCCGACCAGTAAGGCAGTCCTAAAGGCTATGGCCAGGAGGCCAATGGTGCGGCTGGAGCGGCTACAGACGCGCCCGAGACCCTTAGCGTTCCCACCACCGCTGATAACACTCCCGCCCATCCACCGGCAGCAGCGGCACACGTCATTTCAGGTGCCTCCGAATCCGGCGGAAGGATTCCGTCGGATTTCCATCCCGGAGCCCCCACGGCCCAGAAGGGTAAAAATCCCAAATGGGCCGGAAGTCGTGATCCCGCCGGGAGTGCGTGAATACAGGGCTCGGGACAACGGTCTGCGATGGCGCATCCGAATAGACGCCAAAACAGGAGCAATAAGAGTCGGAAAACCTAAAGGTTTGTTTTTTATATTATCGAAAAATCAACATTATAATATGCGCGAAACCGGATTCCTCGCAATTTATTTCACCGAGTCCGGCATAATAAATTCAAATAGTATTATATAAATATCTCCGTTTCATTTTTGTTATCGCGTTTCACTCTTCACGGGGGAAGGGGGAGATGCGACGAGACAATAGTCTCGCGCAGAAATTCTAATATTTGAAATAAGTCGCGAAGTCGTGAGCGGCGCGGCGCGGCGAAGGGGGAGCGCCGAAGGCTTCGTGGCGCGGCGCGGCGCGGGGATAAAGCGCCGGCAGCGGAGAGGATGAGCGAGCGCTCTCTGGCCGCAGGCGGCTCGAAGAGCAGCGGCGAGCGATAATTCGCGAATCAATTCGCGAATTCTCGCGAGCGGCGACGGCGCTGCCCAAAACTACGGCGCGGTACAGTGCGGTAAGGGGAGAGCGAGCGCTCTCTCCTAATTCTCAAATAGAGCCGCACTGACTACAAAAATTCAGTGTGCCAGCGACCTCGAAACTGGCTTTTCGAGGGGGACCTGTCGTCGGCGCGATAGCGGGCGACAAGTTTCCGCACACTCGGGGCGAGACGCGAAAACGAAATAAATAATAATTAAAACTTTGAAAATTTTAAATTAGAGATAAATTATTTAAAATTATGTGCATCATAAAATAAATTTATTTTATGATATAATTTGTTTATTCTGTTACAGCGGATAATGGCGACAAAGCGGGCGTTAAAGAAACGGCTGATAACTAAGAGCCGTCTATTATAAATTATTTTATTATTGTCATTATTATTAAGTTTTTTTTTTGTTTATAAATTTTTGTTATTTTTCTTTTTTTGTTAAATAAACTTATTTAATATTTAACAAAAATTTAAATTTATTTCAGTTTCCCAAATCCAGCAACGAAAGAAATAAAATGGTAAATAAATTTAATAAAAATTCAATTCAAACTCTGGCGGGTTGAGCGAGAGTGAGAATTGGATTTTCGCGGGTTCGCGTGTACTAGAACAAACTTGGTGGCGGGTTGAGCGACCAAGGGCCTAGGCGTGTTGAGCGTGAGCCAAAGTACAGTACACACCGTAAAAATTAAAACAAATATCCTTGCACAAACGAACCTAGTGGCGCGTTGAGCGACTAGGGGCCGAGGCGGGTTGAGCCGGAGCCATTCGTTTATGCAAGTTAAAACGAATTGAACATAGCCTTTGGTGGGGTGAAAAGAACCCGATGGCGTGCTGAGCGATCGGGGCCGAGGCGCGTTGAGCTGGAGCACGAACTAGACCACACCAAAGTGCTCATGTTACATATTTCATATCCGTTAATTCCTCACCATTCTTCTGTACAGAAACATGCGATATAAAATCAGAATATATTTTGATTGCACTATGCTCTTCTAAGCATGCTTTGACCTTATTTTGAAAGATCTTTTCTATGTCAGTTAAGAAGCTGAGAATGTCTACAGGATTCAAATTTACAACTACACCAGATTCGATTCGATTTTTAAATTCAAATTGGACATCACGCCTTTCCACTTTAACTTTTATCTCGTCAGAGTTTAGACTTCCTCCATGATGAAGGTGCTATTCAAGTTGTATACACGAAGTGTTAGTACACTTTTGCTTTTTTCCTCGAAAAAGATTAGGGTCTTCCATTTTTTCCCTCACTTCCTTCATCGATAAATCAGCCATAGCCAGCCAATAACGAATATCATCGTTACTGTACATGTGTACAGTTTATAAAATTTCACGGTAAAGTTGCATAAGACGTTCGATAAATGCAATTGGAGCCATTTTCTTTTTTTACAATTACGATTAAACTAGTAAAAAAAGAATAAAGTCCCCAACTAAACCAAACCACTTAACCTTTTCAGACTATAAAGCTCTTTGACATTATCCACAAGCTCACTTTTATCCCTATAATCCTTTTTCTTAAATTAATTATTTTAATAAGGAAAATTCCTATAAAGAAAATGAGGGGAACTGACGTATTATCAAAACGAGATTTATATAAAAAAAGATAAATTATTTATATATAAATTTCAATTTTAAAAAGAAAAATATATTTATTCAAAAATAAAATTATAATAAATTTTATTGCCTAACCCTACCTATATTATACCCGTGTTTATCTATCGCACGCTACATACACAGGAATACGAGGAATTAATAATAATAGGGTAGTGTAGAGACTTAGACGTCTGACCGCCACCTTACGGTCGGATAGTAAAGCGCTCTCTCTCTCTCTCTCTCTCTCTCTCTCTCTCTGCAGTATATACATCCGTCCCGAGACCTACTAGTGCGTATGCGGAGTCAAATTCTACTCCTATACATATATAGGAGAGACACGCCACCCTATCCCTCGTATATATACGCGAAACCTTAGATGTTCCTCAACTAACGCTATTACGAAATAATAAAATATATTAAGAAAAGAAGAAAAAGACTAACCTTTGATGTAACGACGCTACAAATAAGCAACCCAATGAGGATTGAATTTAGTAATCTTCCTTCCTTTTCTCACGAGTTGAGTTCTGATAGATATAAGCACAACTCGAAAACCTTGACTAAGCTATTGAAAATTACTCTCCTTAGTAATGAAATCGCCGAAATAAATTTAATTCTCTGTGCACAATCTGTACTCACGCGAATATATATTTTTATTTATTTTCGTCAACCGAAAATAAGAATTAAGAAAGTTAAAGGAAAGCAAAGAAGAACTTTTTTCATTTACTCATCAGGTGAGGAAAAAGACAATAATAATAATAATCTAGCTCTATCGCTAGAACGAAGGACTAGTAACTTGGTGATCCGAGTTGAAATCCCGGTCTTGGCCGATTGGCATAAGCATTGCTGTAATAATTTACATGTGCTTTGTGTACAAATACATTGTAGACCTCCGTCGTTGATTAGCACCGACATTTCGAAGCATAAATAGATCGACGTTCCATAAACAAAAACAAAATATCGGATGTGGTGGAGCTTCATTGTCCTTCATTACACTCAATGCAAAGTGATGGTTCGTAAGTGATGTGTTATCAAAATCATCAATTGTGTAGGTGACATTTACCAATGTGTGCCATACGGAACGTCTTAATAATACACACATGACTACAAAATTATTTAAGTATGGACCAGACGAAATTGGATAAGAATATCCATATAATAAATTGTGTATTATTATAAAGAAATATATTATTAATAAAATGAATTTATAAAACAAATCATGAAAAATTTAATTATATTTCCTATTCCATTAAAATAAATATATTAGATAAATTAAAAAAATTTTTTATATCTATAACTTATAACGTGTATATATTTTCAGACTTCTAAAATATAATTAAAAATAATAATTTCTATGCGAGTAGGAATAGGTTTTTTTGGATATCAAAAAATAAAATTTCATTGAAATAGTTTTTTTTCTTTATTTATTATAATATTGTAAAATTATATTAATAAAATACATTCATAAAAAAATGAAAATTTAATTAATTATATTTTCTATTCGATGAAAATAAATATATTTGATAAATTAAGAAAATTGTTATATTTACCACTGATAACGTGTATATATTATGACGAGTGTTACAAGACGCCCGCGCCGATCAAGAGAACGAAAACGACGCACGCGCCATCCCACGACGAGAGAAACCTCAAGGCGCTCGCGCGCGCCGTCGTGCCTTGTGCCCCGCACCGTCTCCCGTTTCCTTACCCGATTGCTCCACGAGTCACGCACAGCCGTCTGCGGAGGGGCAGTGAGGTTATTTACATAAGCCAGGCCATCGCACGGTCTTACGTAAATATGTCTGGAGTGCCGGAACGTACTTACACGAGAAAACGTGAACGATCGGATATCCAACATGAATCGTCCGATGAAAGATGAGATGGATTTTCCCCTTATTTAATAAGATAAAAGGAATTAAGTTTAAGTTAACGGTTAAGTTAAATTAAAGGTTAAGTTTATATTTAAAACAAAGACAATGCATCTCAACAAAAAAAGGAAAAAAATCCGTTTAAATAATGGTGGCAATATTACTAATCTAGATAGTGAGAAAAAAACAACTGTAAATAATCGGAACAAAGAAATACTTAAAATTAAGCAACCTAAAAGAGTACCAATAAGTAATAATAAAATACTGCAAATCTAGATAACGAATAAAAAAAAGAAGAGTGATTTAAATAATACTTTAATTGTGCTCTTGTCGACTGTATTTAAATAAATTAATAAATATTACTATTAGTCTTACAATCCAATTGAAGAAATTAAAACTAATACATCATAATATCAATATATCAATATTATTACATATCAATATATAATTAATGGAAAATTATAATGACAGTCAAACTGTCCTTATTTAAAATCATCCCCGTAGACTAATCTGAAATAAAAATATATTAACTGAAAATATTCTTTATTAGTGGAGTGTATTCTGACTGTCCCCACCACCTTTACCCAATTGAAGAATGAATGAGGTTGTCCAACGTTTCGAACTCGCTACAGCTCTTCATCAGGGACTAAAGTAAACCTTATATTAATATTCTAATTTATATATACCCCTATCCCCACCAAACTAAAAATTTTGTAATTTGAATATACAATCCCCCCTCTACAGAAAATGTTTGATACCAATCAATTTAATAAAGAATGATAAATGTTATCGAATTTACTTGAGTCTAACATTAAATTCACATTATTTCGATTCATTGAAATGTGAATACTTTCAAGACTTTCCCTTTTCTACTTATTACTAATACTATGTTCCAAAATATCCAGATTCAACAAATCAAAAAAATGTAAAAACTTCAAACAATGTGCTTTTAAACCAGAAGTACTATGTGAACAACGTAAAATATATTTATGTTCATAAATTCTCGTGTTTAAATATCTACTTGTTTGATCAATGTAGCATTCTTTGCAATCCCTACAATGAATTTTGTAAACAACTCCAGATATTAAACATAAATCATCCCCATCTTTGCAATTATTAAACAACTTACTTAAATTATTGCTATGTTTAAAGAAAATTTGAATGTTATATTTCCGAAAATATCTTTTAATACTTTCAGATAATCCTCTAACATATGGTAAGACAATAATTTTGCCTCTGTTAACATTAACTCGTGCATTATGTTTATTTTCGGTATTTCAAATATCAAACAATCTCTCTGCAATTAATTTATTAATAAATTCAATTGGATATCCTTTCTTAACGAAAGTTTCCCTTACTATTTGGAAGTTATTCTGTTTAAAATCCTTATGTGACAATTTTATTGCTCTGTCAATGACACCTTTCAGTGTGCCAATTTTGTTTCCGAAATGGTAGTGTGAATTAAAATCTAAAAAGCTAACTGACCATGTAGATTTTCTAAACAATTAAGCTTCACTTTATTATTATTATACCTAATGACATTGATGTCCAAAAAACTCAACTGATTATTGACTTCAATCTCCATTGTAAATTTAATTCTTTCATATACAGAATTAAAAGTTTAATTAAGGTTAATTAATTAATCAAAATTTTAATTAAGGTTAATTAATTAATTAGTTAATTAACCTTAATTAATTCAAAATTAATTCAGGTTTAGTTTAGTCCCTGATGATGAGCTGTAGCGAGTTCGAAACGTTGGACAACCTCATTCATTCGTCAATTGGGCAAAGGTGGTGGAGACAGTCAGAATACACTCCACTAATAAAGAATATTTTCAGTTAATATATTTTTATTTCAGATTAGTCTACAGAGATGATTTTAAATAAGGACAGTTTGACTGTCATTATAATTTTCCATTAATTATATATTGATATGTACTAATATTGATATATTGATATTATGATGTATTAGTTTTAATTTATTTCATTGGACTGTAAGACCAATATAAATATTTATGTATATTAATATAAAAGTATATTAATAAAATACATTCATGAAAATTTAATTCTATTTTCTATTCCATTAAAATAAATATATTAGATAAATTTAAAAAATTTTTTAGATTTACGACATATAAATATATATATATATATATAAATATATATATATATATATATATATATATATATATATATATACGTTTTCATATCTTTGACTTTTAAAATAATATTATATATAATAAGTTTATCTTATTCATTATTATATTATAAAGAATATGCGAGTAGGGATAGGTTTATGGATATTAAAAGAAACATTTTCTTTTTATTTATTATATTAAATATTTTTATCGGTCTTACAGTCTTTATAATATAACATATTAGCTAAAATAATGACATTTAGACGGTCCTTGTTTATGTTCACCCCCGTAGAAGCTGAAATAAAACTTATTACTACAATAAATTATATTAAAAATTAAAAATAAAAGTATAATTAATAATAAAATTAAAATTAAAATAAAATAATAAATAAAATAAAAATAATAAAAACAATATTCTATGTTAGTAAAGAACAAACTGACTGCCTCCACCACCTTAAATGTAGATTCACTTTTGGTGTTCCGCGTTTCCAACTGCTACGGTTCATCCTCAGGAACTAAACTGAAGTGAAGATAAATAAGGACAGTCTGACTGTCATTATTTTTGCTAATGTATTATATTATAAAGACTGTAAGACCGATAAAAATATTTATTAATTTAATTCAGAACAGTCGACATAAGTACAATTTTTAATTCTAATTTTTTTATTATAATATTTATATTTTTTTGTAATTATCTACATAGATCTATACATTATATAATTACATTATATTAATACATTATATTATATACATTATATTAATTTTTATATATAGATTTTAGTTTCATATAATTTCCTTAGAAATTATTTTTGGTTTTTCCTTTTTGTTTTTATTTTCATCCTAAATAATAGTTATACTGTAGCTGTGGCTGCTGCGGCTACTGCTGCCGCTGCATCTACTCAAACTTCTCTGAGTTTGTCTCGAGCGGATTCTGGACCGAGAGCCAGACATACATTTTAAACAGGTAGATTCGTCTGAGACTAAAAATTAAGAAATAAATAAATATATGTATATATATATATATATACACAATATAATAAATAAATTTATAATTTAAAAAATTTAATAAATACAAATAAAAAGACGTACTTACATTTAATGTTTTGTAATGTTTCCTCCACTTCGATGGCGTATTTTATACAGGCCATCATTCCCTCCAAATTATGAAGGTAGGTGATCAAACTGTTTCGACGCCCCAATGTTGCGGAGCATTCAAACGAATTCTTAATGCCTTTCTTTAAATACTGTCTCGGCACCTTCTGTGGCAAAAGAAGAATCTTTTTTTCGATGCTTTTATGTACAAGATTTTATATATAAATAACCGAATTCAGTCCTACGAGTGCAAGAAATAGAAAAAAAAATCAAATAGAAAATAGAACTAATAGCTGTAGGTATAATGGTATATTTCAAGGCGCACTTCCAACTCCTCCAGACATTGCTCGATTCGAAAGGAACCTTGACTATGTCAACACACACACACACACACACACAAGAACGAATTTCTTGGTTTAGTTGCTATGACAACCGTCAAGTATATTCAGTATACATCAAATCATTGAACAAACATTGAAGACCACCAAAAATGTTTAAAGACACGGAATTGTAAATGATATTGGATGGAAATGACTCTGTGAGTCAAAAGCAAATAGAAGAAATATTAAATGATGTACAAGAAACCATTAATGACCGTTTAAAAGCTATAGAAAAAACCCAAAGTTTTGAACATGGGTGCTACATGCATTGAATGACACGGCTCTGGAACATCTAAAGAATACTTCTGAAATTTCGCTTCAAATAAACCAAAAAAATTAATTTTGCATGGAATTATTATTATCCATGAAAAATGGATCTATTTCAAGAATTCTAAATAAATTCGGCTCAAGATAAAATCAAAACGCTTGGCTGGGAGTTGATACCTCAACAGCCAAATTAAGCAGACTTTGCTCCTTCCGACTGTCATTTGTTTTCATTGATGGAACACGTATTGGCTGAGTAGTACCTTGATTGCTACGAGGAAGCAAAAAATTGAGTGTCTGATTAGTTTGTTTAAGAAGGCAAACAATTCTATTTGCGTGATATTCACCAATTGTCAATAAGGTGGTCAAATTGAGGAGAAAACAATGACAAATACTTTGAATACAATATTTTTAACTTTACTAATAACATTTGCGACGACCAAAAACATGGCGTCCAAATACCGATCCGGAGAAAGTGGCTGCTGTACTTAATTTAACGCCACCATGAAATTGAAAGAAATTCAACGATTTATGGGCCTGATATCATGGTATAGATGATTTCTGAAAGATATCCAAAGAATTTACAACTATGCTGCAAAAGACCGGAATACAACATAGAAGAACATCACTGTACACACCACAGTGTAATCCAGTAGGAAAGGCAAATAAAGTGATTAAAACTATGATTTCCCAATATATAGAAAAAAAATCATAAGACGTGGGATAATCACTTATATGAGCTACAATTTGCTTATAATACGGCATCATCCGAAACAACAGGTTTTACATCCGCTTACTTATATTTTGGACGTGAGTTAAGAGCACCCGGATCCCTTTTCCAATTTTACGGACAAAGTAATAACGTTACCGCAGAAAACCGGAGAAAAAGATTACAAGAAACAATCGAACTCGGTCGTAGCCAATTGGCAAAAGGCTTTCAGAAACAAAAACGATACTATGATCTGAAACGCTGACAAATTGGAAGAAACAAAATTGGAGCGTTTAACGCAAAACTAGCTCCAAAATACGTGGGTACCTTTATTATCTACAAAAAGATATCTCCTGTCATGTTCGACCTGAAAGATAATAAAGGTAAGATTATTAAACATATACATATAAAAGACCTAAGAGAAAGATATAATGATCCAGATAATATACCTCCATGAAATTACTATTTAAGGGCCACCCAGAGGCCAAATAGCTCAGTTAAAATGGAGCACCCGGACGAGTAGGAATTGTGCCAACGATTTTTGGAAGTTAGTGTTCTCATCAGCAGTTATGGACTCCAATTCCATGCCCTGATTAATACTGAGGCACTAATGACCACGGCGTCGGCAGAGATAGGCAAAATTTTGGAAAGAAAAGTTGCTCGGCGTAGCGTATATATGGGGAGCCGGTTCTCCATCTAAACTGGGACCCATTATACACCGCCGATCCTGTGAGCATCGTGTCCGCGTGCACTCTTGAAGTAGAGTACAACTACAGAGAGAAAACGCGAATTAGTCATTTTGCCATAGTACTTGGACAACCTGTAGATATTATTTTTGGCATCGCCGAAATAACGAAAATTGGCCACAGAATCCTCTTCAATGTTAAAAGTCCAGCGGCACAGGAACGACGGCGAGCGAATAGACGGCTACGATGATGAGCAGAAAGAATGGTCATCGCCAGGCTAGAAGATGAAGGAAATTACAGCATCACCGAGTTGGAAGATATGAGCGACTAGAATTGCAAGAAAAAAGAAAAAAAAATGAAAAAGTTACAAATCTTATTTTTTTTATTTTTTATTATTAGCATTATACTGGCGCACGCATTCCAGCATATACAATGGGTTTCCTAAAACGAATTCACCCGCTGTATTTAATTGATATAATTAAAATAATTGATATAATTAAAAGATCATCAGTCCCTGATGAGGAGCCGTAGCGAGCTCGAAACGTTGGACAAGTCTTCAATTAGGTAAGGGTGTTGGGGACAGTCAGACTGCACTTTACTAACAAAGAATTTTTTCAGCTAATATTTTATTTTCAGATTAGTCTACGGGGGTGAATGTAAACAAGGACAGTCTGACTGTCATTATCTTTTTAATTTAATTTTTAATTTAATTTTTATTTTTAATTTTTATTTTTATTTTTATTATTTTTTATTTTTATTTCTTATTTTTTATTTTTTATTATTATTTTTATTTTTTATTTTTATTTTATTTTTATTTTTATTTTATTTTATTTTTGGTTGAAATTGATTGGACTGTAAGACCAATAAAAAATATTTATTAATTTGTATATGGGCAGTCGACAGAAGTACAATTCAATTGTTTTAATAATTAAAAGATTATTAACACCAAATATGTGTGTGTGTGTGTGTGTGTGTGTGTGTGTGTGTGTGTGTGTGTGTGTGTACGCTATTGTATGTATATGAAACAATATTTTTATGCAGTAAATCGACTGCCTTGTTAATTATAACTGTGAAAATTATAGTTAATATTAATGATTATTATTATTATTAATATTATTATTATTGTTATTATTAGTAATATTATTATTGTTAATATTATTATTATAAATCGGCGGTTTGTCCGATGTTAGATGAGCGGCGGCGATAATACCCGACAATTTAATTATAAAAAGGCCTGCAAAAGGCAAAATCAGGGAGTTTGTACAGTGAACCGGCTGACCCGAACTCTTGTCACTTGAACTCCTCCCGGAGCTAACTCTTGTCTAGAGCTCGATAAATCCTGTCTAAAAGATATCCTACCGAAATTATTTACTTGATCTCTGTTGCGAGGCGCTCCTCAAAAGACCAGCAGTTCTCTTATCCCGTAAAAATCTATTACTTCTTAACTCTTGATCCTGGTCGCGAGGCGCTCCTCAAAAGACCAGAGGAGTTAAGCTCACCTTAGTTTTACACCTAGATTAAAATCTACCTATCACGTTTAAATTTCCCGCGCGGAAAATACCACAGGGTATCCATGCGGAAACCAGCGCCGGATTGATTAAACTTCACGTAAACTAGCGCGAATCTAGTATCGATAATAGATATATCTAGCGTTAAGTTAATTTATTTCACTTAAATAATTATTTTCGTTTATTTCTTTTTTCAGATTCTTGTCAATAGAAGAACTCTCTTGAATAAATTTATTTTTATTTTTTGTTACAAAAAGTATACTGTGTTCTTAAATTACTTTTCCGATCCGCCGTCCAATTCCGAATATACTTCCTCCCCTCTCAAATTACCCCGGAAAAATACCACATAAGCTATATATATATATATATATATATATATATATATATATATATATATATATATATTACGATCCCCCGTCTCGGCTTCGCCCAAGATAACAATTTAACCCATTTCATAAACAATTCAATAATATCTAAGTAAAAAGTATTCTATAAAAATCTATATTTCTATGAATATTCTTTCGCTTCTGTATATAAAGCTGCTTTAATGTAGCGTCCACTTCAAAAAGTTGATATTCTTCCGACCATTTTATACAATATATATATATATATATATATATATATATATACATATATGCACATTGCATACAGCTTCTATGGGGAAAATTGTACTTTCGAGTTCGAGCGGTAGGAAAAGATGTACAAGTGTCTCGAGACGACGTTTACAGAGAGTACCATGTTCGGACTATAGAAAATGTCTCGGGACGACTCTTACTGGGAGTGTGCGTGTTCAAATGATAGAATACGAATCTCTTCATAGAAGTCGTACTGACATACCTGGACATTGTTTTCTATCAACTAGACACGATCAAGGAGAATACTGACTAACGTCACATCTTCTTTGGGATACGAATCCCAAAGTTGCATATAACCATTCAACTGAGGTGGCCTTGTATTAATAGTTTAAGCGGCTTACTTTGAGTTAATATTCGTGATTCAAGATGCCACCTACTGACCGCTTATGAAGCTGGATGCTAAGACAATTAACTTATTTTATTGATGCAAGTAAAATGATTTTCAATAAAAAACATAGCCTATGTCCTTCCCAAGATAATATAGAATCTATTTGTCTAATTTCAGAACAATCGTTTCAGTAGTTTTTTCAGTTATCCTGTACAAACAAAAACACGCTTTGTCTTTATAATTTAGTATAATATATGATATGATATGATATGATATATATGTATATATATATATATATATATATATATATGATGGATTGATTGGAGGATTAAGGAATAAATAAATAAATAAGCAGAGTTTAATACTGGTCTAATAAGCGTCTTTATTACACGTCTAATTACTCAAACTGATCAAAGGGGAATGCTTGACCGCGAGGCTGCGTAGAGCGGCCGAGCGGCGCATACTCACACATATACACATGCACACATCGTGTGCTTAGCCTTAGTTCCAGACACACATCTTTATTTGCCTTTCATACAAGTTACATTCATACCTTATTAATTACATTTACATGATAAAGATAAATAATAATAACTACAAACTAATATATTAATTGACTGCAACAATATTGTAAAATAGCTTCTTTTCTTCTAGTGTATAATTTTAATTTCTTAAAACGTATTTCAATATATTCTTATATTTCTGATTGTGATCAATATAGTTATTTTCTTAATGTATATATATATATATATATATATATATATATATATATGTATATATATATATATATATATATATATATATATATATATATGGCATTACTGGCATGAATGTATCAGTTTTCGGCATCGCTCCAGTTGCTTTCGCACTCATCTGAAAACATATGATATTTTAATCGTTTAATATTAACTTAGTTAGCCTACAATGTGGGTCCTGCCTGAGGCTTTTGGTAAATATATCCGCGAGTTGGTCTGACGATTTAATCCATTCTATATCGACTAGCTTTTTACTAACACACTCTTTAATGTAGTATTCTTTCCTATCTGTCATGTGGCGCAAGCGGTTGCTACCATCGGTTTTCGCACACGCTTGAGCAGCTAAATTATCGCAGAATAATTTAATCGGAAATAAATCTTGCCTGAGTAGGATTCTAATAGAATTATGTAATGCTATGAGCTCCTGACATGTATTGCTCATAGCAACGTATTCTGCCTGACATGTAGATAACGCGACGTTTGGCTGTTTTTGTGTTTTCCATCCTACGGTATCGCCGAATAACCTAATTACGTAACCGCAGGTTGTTAATGCTCCTTTGCAATCTGATAGGCTTGCATCAGAATAAGCTACTAGATTATTTTTTCTACCTCGATAAGTTAAACTAAACTCTTTTGTACCTAAGAGGTCCGGGAATAATCTTTTTACCATTCCCCACTCATTTGCAGTAGGATTAATTTGATGTCGACTAAGGACATTCACTGTGTACGTGATATCTGGTCGTGTAAAGTTTGCTAAATACAACGATCCTACGATCTTACTATAGAACGTATTCTGGACGTTTTTATAGCTATCGCAGTCTTGTTCGCGATTTTTTCCGTTTTGTATCTGTAGCGTCGGTCACGGCCATGGGTGAGTTTACGGTCCTACCATTTCTAAACCCGAATCTTTTCATGATTTGTCCTATAAATTTCTCCTGACTTAGTTTCAGAATTTTTCGGTTTCTATCTCTGTCTATCTTAATACCTAAAAATTCTTTAGGAGAGTCGATATCCTTGATGTTAAATTCTTTTGACAAGTTACGTATTAAAACAATTGAATTGTACTTCTGTCGACTGCCCATATACAAATTAATAAATATTTTTTTTTATTGGTCTTACAGTCCAATCAATTTCAACCAAAAATAAAATAAAATAAAAATAAAAAATAATAAAAATAAAAAATAAAAATTAAAAATAAAAATTAAATTAAAAATTAAATTAAAATGATAATGACAGTCAGACTGTCCTTGTTTACATTCACCCCCGTAGACTAATCTGAAAATAAAATATTAGCTGAAAAAATTCTTTGTTAGTAAAGTGCAGTCTGACTTGTCCAACGTTTCGAGCTCGCTACGGCTCCTCATCAGGGACTCTTGACTCATCAATTAGGTAAGGGTGTTGGGGACAGTCAGACTGCACTTTACTAACAAAGAATTTTTTCAGCTAATATTTTATTTTCAGATTAGTCTACGGGGGTGAATGTAAACAAGGACAGTCTGACTGTCATTATCATTTTAATTTAATTTTTAATTTAATTTTTATTTTTAATTTTTATTTTTTATTTTTATTATTTTTTTTTTTATTTTATTTTATTTTTGGTTGAAATTGATTGGACTGTAAGACCAATAAAAAAATATTTATTAAGTTACGTATTACCTGATTTAGCTCATTTTCGCAATTTCCCATGATTAATATGTCGTCTACATACAGCAAAACTACTACTATGCTTTGACCGTTATTTTTAACAAATAGACACGGGTCCATGTCATTATATTTAAAGCCTAATCTACTGATAACTTAGGTAAACTTCACTTTCCAGCGCTTCGGGCTGATTTTGAGTCTGTAAAGCGATTTTTCTAGTATCAAGATATTTTTGTTTTCTCTAACGCTATCTGTGGTGAATCCCTCTGGGAATTTCAAATAGATATTCTCTTCGATATCTCCGTATAAAAACGCAGTTTTTATCTATACGCAGTAGTACATCTAGCTGTTTGATTGCTAAGCCGAATTTATTTGCTATTGCCAGAAATGATCTTACTAAGATTAACCTAAAAACTGGCGCATATGTTTCACGAATATCATAAATGTTTCGATGCTTAAAGCCGCGAATAACTAACCTGGCTTTATGAGTGAGTTTACCTTGATTGTCTATTTTCCTCTTAAAAACCCACTTAGAGTCTAATATGTTCGGTTTAGCTTCTTGCTTGTAAATTTCTGTTTTGTTTATTTCTGAGAAAACTCCCTTTTCTATTAACAACTTCATTTTTGTATGAATCGCTTTCTCCCACAACCTATTATCTGCGGAGCTTATAGCTTCTTTGTAAGTTTTCGGATCACCGTTAATTTTCGCTAGTGTTGCATGGTATTTAATATTGTCTTGCAGATTAACTTCATTCGAATCTAACGTGTATAAAACTGTTTCTCCTTTTGCTTCATTCTGACTTCTAAGTCGAGTGCTTATAGGTGAATCCGCAGTTATTCCGGTGTTTTCTTCTACGATTTGACTTCCGTTTTCTGACTTAGTTAGTCTGAAAAAGGATTTCACTTCGTCACCGTAGTAGTCTTTATAGACTAGATTTTCTACCAACCTAACGTCCCTGGATTCGAATATCTTTTTCTTTTCGGGTACGTAAATATTGTATCCTGTATTGGCGTATCCTACTAAATGACCTCTTATGCCTGTTGCACTAAATTTAGAGTCTGCTCCTCTCTGCTTCCTGAATATAGCTAAGCATCGGAATCTCCTCCATTTATCATGATCAATTTTAACGTTTTTAGATAATTTCTTAAGTGGTATTTCAAATTCTATTGCTTTATGCGGTGTTCTATTATAAAGATACACGGCGGTTTTAACGGCTAAATCCCAAGTTCCTGCTGGAAACCCTGAGTCAAACATAAGTGACCTAATTTTATTTACAATAGTCCTATTAAAGCGCTCAGCTATTTCGTTGTGCTGAGGCGTG
This sequence comes from Sycobia sp. Sy_11, assembly GCA_018907035.1. NCBI lineage: Eukaryota > Metazoa > Arthropoda > Insecta > Hymenoptera > Epichrysomallidae > Sycobia > Sycobia sp. Sy_11. The sequence continues at coordinate 125,639 of JACCIC010000372.1, forward strand.
TCGGGGTTAGCTAACTGCAATTCTACTCCTAGCTTATTTAGCACGTTTACAGTATCGGCACCTGTAAATTCAGTGCCTTTATCGCATCTAAAGAAACACACCTTTTCATCAGTTCCTAGTATATTCCTAATGCTCCTAATTCCTCTTTCTAGATACTCATATGTTTCGTTTTTGTGTCTCATAGGGTAGGTAAGGCCTGCTCTAGAAAAGTCATCTACAAAGACTAATATGAACTTGTATCCTTTCGGACAAGCAACTGGACTGATGGGTCCCATTGTGTCTGCATGTAAAATCTTAACTGGCAGATCTGCTTGACTTAATAAGTTCGCGTTTCGTTTAGCATATTCTAATAGATATTTACTCGATACGTGGCCCAGTCTGCGGTGCCACAACATCAACTTGCTAACCTTTTGTTTATTTTTATTCTCATGTTCGTGTATTAACTTTTGATATTCTAACTGTTCAGATTCCGGAATAGTATCTATTACATTAATAACCCTATCGTTAATCGTTGTCAAGAGATCAGAGTCACTCTTGACATTTTCTTTCGTTTCAATAATCTCTGATTCATTCGGTTTTGATTCCAAAGTTTTCACTGGGCTACTCTTGCTTCTAGTTTCGTATCTATTTTCTATCGACCGTTTATCTACCTCATTTGCTTCGAAATCGTTTGACTTAACTTTAATATTAAAAATCCAAAACGGAGACGCGTAGTTTCCTGTTACAATCTTTCTCTTCGAACCTGGCTCTAGTATATCTATTTTCTCTTTATTTAGATAGATTTCAAGTCCCTGATCTACGTACTTCCTGAGTGATATTAGGTTTTTAGATAAGTTACGAGCATACAAAACATTATTTAAATTGAACCTTCTACCGTTTTTAGCTACTATTTCTATATCTCCTCTTCCATCTACATTTAAGTCCGCGTTCTTATTCGCGCATTTAACCTTGCTTTTGAAATCTAGATTTAAACTATTAAAACTTATTTGACTATTACATAAATGCTCTGTAGCTCTAGAGTCCGCTATAAATTCAAGTACATTATTTTTGCGAATTTTTCGCAAATCACTTCTGTCAAAATAATTAAAATATGAATATATATTATTCTTACCGTTTTGTTGCAGCTTTTCATGAATAGTCGACAAACTGAAGGGATTCTTTAGAATCCCTCCCTTTTTGACTTCCAATTGCTTTGCCGGGGATTTACCCCTTTTTTGCTGAAAGCGAGCCGTTTTACCATGGCTCTGCTCCTGTCTCTTTTCTTTCTGTTCAAATGGGTTTTCTCTTTTGTTCCGACAGTCTCTAGCCACATGAGAACCCGATTTTCGGCATTTATAACAAAAGATTTGCCCTGGCGTGGGGCAATACGCACTTATGTGCCCATTCTGTCCACAGGTGAAACAGCTTCTCCGTGTAAAGAGCGGAGGTGACCGTTTGTTCACAGCGCTCAGAGAGCTTACTGGCGCGTCTCGTACTGGTCTAGCTGCTTCGACCTGTAAGATCAAGTGTTTCAGCTTCTCTTGCTGCATTTCAACTCCCATAGTACTAACATATAAGCAATCAGCCAAGCTTTTCAGCCAGCTGATCGAATCTATCGTTTTTCAATTTTTCTTTCAGTCTCTTTTCTACAATTGAATCTACAGTTCTCTTAATCATTTCATCTAGTTTTATCTTATCAATGTTATTTTCTATATTGCTGATCTCGTTTAATTTTCGTCTAGTTTCATTTCTTTTCTCTTTACTTACATCTCTTTTAATCAAATCAAGTATCTCAGGATCAATCGTTTCAATAGTATTAACAGTTATTCTATCAATTTCTCATTCAAATTATTATCAATATTTACATGTATATTATTTTCGTCTATATTATTCATTTTCTTATCAATATTTAGATTCACAGAATTATCAATCATATCATTATTCAATATTTTATCAAGATTATCATTGTTATTTATTTTATTAATATTTTCATTATTATGTATTTTATCAATATTATGCAAAATAATACTTACATTCTCAAATGAATTGTCGATATCATTGGCGACCATGCCTTGTGAAAACACAGGCACTGGTCGAGGTTTGCCATCAATTTTAAACGGATTAACCTTTGGTTCATTCCAATATTCAATATTATTATCAATAGAATTTTCAATTTCCTCTGATCTTTGCATAACATCTGCTACGCTTTTGCGTATTTCCTCACATTGCCGTTCATGATCTTTGTCAGTTACAACTTCCACGCTTTTGATCTTTGGCAGTGGTTTCAAATCGTTTTCTTTGATGGCAGCCAAGTTCAATGCATGCAGGCGCATTGATTCATTCAAGTGCGTTACCATATGGTTTATAAGCTCTCTAGTGGCTTCTTTCTACTGTCTGAAGAACTCAGACCGCTCTCTGGCCTTATCGACTTTGGCCTCTGTAGCTTTTGCATCAGCTTTTCGCTCTAAATCTTCCAGGGCTCGTCGCAACTCTTCTCGCGTTATTGGCTCTTTGCCTGACGACTCAGGTATTTCCAACCTGAGCATCTTTACACCTCTCGGCCATTCTCTAATCAAAACATCTTTCTCGCTTTCTGACAACATGTTGCCGACCTGAATTATCTTTTCGTCCGGACTTGCCAGCGAAATATATACTTTATTTCCGCTGGGGATAAGGTAGAGTCGTTTTTCTCTCCATATCCGCTTGAAAGCATGCGCTATCGTCGGATGAGTCCGCTCCTCTAGACCTGTCAAAACATGCAAGTAAATATTAATTTATTTAAATGCTCGCGCTCTCTCCGCCGGTGGCTGGTGTTCTCACGGGGCTCTAATAGGAATTCCTCTGATCTAACTGTCGATTGCCTAGCCTGCATCGGCATTATCAGCAGCGCTGTTACAAGCGTATATAGCATCACGCAGATGCATTGCAACGTGACTGAACAGACATTAAGGAAGTATTAATGCCCATTCTAGCTCGTGGCACCGTCTAACTACCCCTTCTGTCTCGATTTCAAATGCATTTATTTCTTTGATGTGCGCACATCGATCCGCGTGGTATCGCTTACAACCAGTTCGTACGGGCCCGTACATATCATTGTTTAACTGTCGTCTCACGCGCGATCCTCCATGTGGTTATTCAACTCATCTGTCTGCCTGAACTAAGGAAATATTAGCCCCTGCAGACAAGAGAGGACCATCGTGGTTGCCATTAAGACGACACTTAAATAAGTTCGCCTACTGCTCCTGTCCTAGCTACTAGCAAACCACTCTTCGCTACCAGCCACCTTAATCACTACAAATCAAGCTTATCGTAGCGTATTGTCTGCAAGCTGATTTCGCTTCGCAGACTCTCGAAATTGCTAGAAAAGACGCACGCTTAGCGTGCTCTTAATTGTCTGATCCGTTTAGTAACGTACGAGCAACACGCAGAATCGGCGCGGAAGCGTCGGCGGCATCGGTATAATCGTATAAATTTATCGAACTATACTGCACGCGCTGCATTATTATTAACTGCGCTACATTTAATCTAAATCTACTTTAGACGTGCATAATCATGACTTCAATTCAAATTTCTATTTCATATTGACAATTACATATAATAAAATTATTATTGCAATTCGCGTGGAATCCAGCCGGACTCCGACAAGCGTAAAACCAGTGCTTAGCACTGGGCGCAAGCCAGAATTTCCGAACGAAAGATTCGGCGGTGATTTTAGAACGGTCGGACACGATTCGCCTCTGCTCTGGCTGCTAAGCATTGCACCTACTCGCGCTCGCGGAGCTCTCTCCCCCTTCCCTCACTATACGGGAGCGGTTCAGTCTCTCGCCTCGCGCTCTGATTGACTCGTGCCCCACTCGACGCGACGCGCACGCGCACGCTCATTTCTCTCTAGACATCGTACGGTGCGGATGGATCTCTTAACACATAGGTTACCGCGGCGCACTCCTCTCTCGCTCGCTTAGTCGGACCTCTCTTTCTCTCGGGCGCGCCCCACTCTTCCGACGCGCCTCTCTCTCTCTCGCGCAGTACACGGACGCAGTCCGCCGTGTGCATGTTAGTGCACTCACACACACTCTTCGCTCCGCTCTCACACATTCGCTCAGTTTTCTGTTCGGCGAGCATACATTTACTGTATACCCGCCCGCACTAACACTATCGTTCAGCATGCAAGCAGTCTGTTCGTACACACACACACATGTATATGTGTGTGCGCATTACTTACTAACTCTCACATTCGATTTCATGCATTAACATACACACACTCACATATATATATATATATATATAGCGGCATTCATATATATATATATATATATATATATATATATATATATGTGTGTGTTTAATCACTTTTGCACTTTAATTAATTAATTTGTTTAAAATCATTGTTTAAACATTTACTCTCAATTGTTGCAAGCTATTAATTTATTCAAACTTAATATATAAATCTGTATATATATATATATATATATATATATATATATTATAACCCCGAAATCGGGTTACTACTTACGGTTCACTTGCGTGTGTGTGTGGACTCTTCCACGCTGCTGGCCGTGCACTCCGCTGAAAGGGGACGGGGAACGAAGAATGAACCATGCGGGTGATTTTAGCGGATTATTATAATGTTAACGTTTATTTGTACAAACAGACTATCTACAATAAAGAAGCGATACATACACTTTGTACTGATTGCGGGTTCCGCGACGCTACATCAATTATTTATATGATTATGCACTCATTTAACATATACGGGGACGGAGGAAACGGAACGGGACGCTCTCGATACGAAACACGTGGGAACAACGGTACTACATTACATATTGTATACTAACGAACTACTCAGACGCGAACGCATTTACGGCAGTACAATATTATAAAAGGAATGACAAAACTAATCACTATGCTACGCGCGATAGATACATATTATTACGGCTGAACCGCGAAGCTATGCATTCGGCAGATCGCGGCGCGCGGGTGCGACGGCGGGTCAGGACCTAGCTATACGCACACATGAACAAGATAATAAAAGCAAAAAGCTACTTGCCGCCGACGACGATGATGCTACCGCTGGCGCTCGCCGGTGCTGTCGCTGATGTCAGGGCGACCGGGCGCGCGTTCTCTCTCTCGCTCCTGGCTGCTGACTTGCGCGGTTGCGCGTGGCTGCGGCTCGTAGCCGCTGATGGCGTCGCTCGCTCACGACGGCACGCGTATGGTAACGCGTACACGCTTCCTCGAAGCTTACACTCACGGTCCGGGGCTGATGCGAGGATGTCGCCGCGTGTCCTTTCCTCGTCGACACCGATGCGCTCGCACGGAGTTTGCACGAGGGCAAACTTGCAACACGTTCCCGCGAAAGGCGCAAAAACTGCGACCTTACTCTACGCTTCGCAATACGATCGCGAACGGGCAAAAACCACGTTATTCTACAGCGGGACGGAATAAAGGTGCGTCGGGGACGAAAAGGGAAAAGGTGTACGAGTAGAATTGCGAACGACGAAAGCAAAAATTGACAAAGGTCAAGACGAGAATGCGAAGTTCGTTCCGATCTTCTTACTTCCTACAGCGCTTCCAGCGCCCTCGCGGCTCGCGCGTATCGTTTCGCGGACACGCCCGAACACTCGCGGTTTCACACGAGCGCTCTCACCTACAGCCGCCGTTCGGGCGGTTACAAACTCCCCCTCCCAAACCGCAGGGGGGGCGCGTGATCGCGAAAGGTTGTGCAGGGTGTCGGTACGCGAGACGCGAACGTCGTATATGTACTTCGGGGAACATGGTGGGGACTAACACCGAGGTTAACTACATACGGTGAGGGATCATACATTCTTTGACAAAAACACGGTAGGGGGACAATACATGATTTGGGCAAAAAGAAAAAAAAAACGACGACCATTGGTTTACCCTTCGCATGGGTATAAAAGAGAAACAAAAAAAGTAATTTCGGATAAAGAAAACGAAAAATGTGATTGCACCCGCTGGTGCGGCGCTTGGTCGTCAGTTGCTCGCTGTGACTCGATATAATTCTATTTATTTTTCCTATTACTACTTCCCTACATCTAATTATAAACGAAGCCCTATTCTAACCTATTGCTAACGGGACTTATCCTAGAGAAATGTAGATTATCATTAGGTGACGAAAAAAAAACTATACCTAATATTAATATAAATCCTGTCCTAACTACCTAATCAGGTTTCTAACGGTCGCTTTTGTGTTTTTCTTGCAATCATTTCGCTTTCTTTCTTGCGATTCTCTTCTTCTTCTTCTGCTTGTCGCATGTGCGCTGAAAAAATAGTCGTCGTTAGTGACTTTCCTATTATCGGGGTTGGTACGGCGTTGGTGGGGCGAGCAAGTAGCCTAGTTACTATGGGAGCCATTGTGTGCTCTTCTAACTGGTGCTATTGCTTTTGTCCTCACTCACCGACGCTGTGCCAACAGTGTATCTCGGCTGAGGGGTTGGCTCTAATATCCCTTCCTCTTTCAATGTTTCAGGTCATCCCTTAACACGATTCGCGCTCGCTCCATATATATTTTCCATGGGGATATATGGGTACCGTTTCCTCTCTTGGGACGTGGTGGGGGAATCATGGGGATGGCCGTAGGGGAAAAAACGATAGGAGTGAAACTTCTTCCATTTCTGCGTTTGGCGTTATTTTAAATATCAACGTTTTTATGCCTGCGCCTTTTTATATACTATCGCAATACATCATGTAACGTTGTTCTGCCAAAGTTCACGGGGCGTCACTTTATGGATTGGCTCTTGTTTGCGCCATTTTATATGCTTTTTATGTAGACTGCGCCATATTATAGGGGTTTGCTCCTGTCTACGCCCTCCATATACATTTGCTCCTGTTTGCGCCAGTTATATCTGAGCTTACTCCTGTTTGCGCCCTTTTATACGCATGTACTCCTGTTTGGGCCATTTTATGCGCACATGCTCCTATTTTCGCCGTTTTGTTTATCGTTTATACATATGTACTTCTCTTTGCGCCATTTATACGTCATATATACATATGTGCTCCTATTTGCGCGCCATTTTAATATGTGAGTGCGCCTATTCACGCGCCATTTTAATACTTATGTGCTCCTCTTCGCGCCATTTATATTTATATTTAGTTTCATCTGTTCGCGCCATTTATGTATGTGCCATTCATACTTTCTAGTGCTTCTGTTCGCCTCTGGGCTGGGCATTATTTATGTCGGTGCCCCTCTATCACCTCCAGCCCTGTATCATGTCCTTCTGCGGTAGCGCGGGCACTCAGCAACCGGCGATCTACTTGTTTAAATAAACAGTCGCCCCCGGCATTATAATGAGTAATGGTTGCTGAGCTCCCGCGGCGGCTGCCGCTTGCCTAATGGTTTGCTCCATCATTGGCGGTATTGACATTGGCGCTCCCGTCACCTCCTCATTCACGTTCGCTATCCCTAGTGGCTCCACTAAGTCTTCTGACACCTGACGTGTCGTCTTCTCTACCACTCTAACATCCTCCCCCTCCCAAGACGGAACGGCAGGGGTCGGCTGCCGCCGGCAGGACGTGCACGCGCGAACGTCAATGTCGGCTCTGCCACACCTATAACAAAATCTCCTTGATCTGGGGTGTGGGCAGGCGTTGTAGCGGTGACCGACCTCGCTACAATTCCAGCAGTTTGTTACTGCTGCCTCGCCATGGTCCGAATCTTCAGCTCCAGTTGGGCCCGTGAAGGACCTATTGCGCATGCTTCCGAGACCCGGAAGTGGCGTTGTGGGGAGTGAAGGGTGGGGCCGTATGGGCGGGATAAAATTGGGGGGGGTGGTGCGATAAGGGTGTCCATCAAGCCTGGGAGTTTCTTGCTGCCTTCGGTGACAATTGCCTCTATGATTTCCTCTTCTTCTGAATTGTTCAGGCTACTGTTTCTATTTCTTTACTCTCCGGTGGTGGTATCGTGAATGGGTTAACCCTTTCCTTGCTTTCTTTGTTTTGTTTGGGGTTATGGGTTGGGGCGACGGTATCTGGGTACGGTATGGGGGTATTTCCTTGCTGTGGGGCGATTTGGGGGGATTCTGTGATAACATCGTTTGTTGCCTTCCTGTATTTGGTCGGAATGATGTATCTCTCCTTAGTAGTGGCGTGAGCATCATGTGCGGTTAGGTGGGGTTGCATGTCCGACTGTTGTGTCGCGATAGACCGCATGAACGCACATCGGTCTCCACGATATAATCGAACGTCTCCATGTTCCGGGGTGCTCACATATACTACTTTCTCCACATTCTTAGGTACGTGTGGCTTTTTGGGAGGATGTCGCTTAAGAATCCTTGGCCCTGGCCTATATGGTAACGGGCTGACCGAACGTATTTGGTCGTGCGGGGTAAAATCTTTCTGTACCCGGACCTTTGTACGTGACGGTTCTAATGGTCCCGTTTTGTATGAGGCTGCTTCGGAAATGTATCCATCTTCCTCCTCGTTTGCCGGTTCTCTACCTTCTACCTTCTGTTGATGTTCTATGTCTTCGTTTTGCTGGTCGTGTTCTTCTTGAGTTTTCGTAGTTTCACGTCTTTGCGGACGCTCGCAGAAGGTGTTAGTTTCTGCGTTGTTGGTAGTTTTATGTCGTTCCGGACGCTTGCAGGAGGTGTCACATCCTGCGTTTGCCGTAGTTTTACGTCTTTGCGGACGCTCGCGCTCATCTTGAGCTACCTCCTCTAAGTACCCTGCATTGGCGTGTGGGACGTTGTCGGTAATGGTTTGGGTTTGGGGTTGGGTGGGATTTTCGGGGTCCTCGGGGGTCGGTATGTTTGTGTCCAATAGCGAGGGGGCGAATGATGCTTCCGCTATTGGTATAATTTGCATCGCCGCTTCCTCTTCGATGAACTCCTGCGTTGTATCGAGGCTGAACTGAATTAAATTCAGTCGCGATTTCCGCACCTCTTCGAGGGCCTCGCTTACTTTCTCCATATCGGGAGTAGTATTGAAGCGGTTGGGGGAACCTCTGCGTATATGGACTGTTGGTGCGGTTACGCTTCTGGACGTTAACCCCCACATTTCTTCTGGGTCGTACGCGAGGGATGGGGGAATTTGTTCGTCCCCAGGTCTCTTGGACTGATCGGACATGACCGATCGACGCAGTCCTCTGCCTCGTCCGTTTACTCGGTACATGTTGCTGCTCGCTGTTGATACCTGTGGATAAATGACTGCTATTAGGTTGATGATATCTCTTGAGGTCTGATATATGTGCCTTTGTCGTTTTCCCGTCACTCATGTCTTTGATCTCGAATATGACGGGGGATATCTTTTTCGTAATTTTACAGGGAGCTACAAATTTTGGGGCCAATTTCGCTGAGAATTGGCTGGGACCGGACGACAGAACATGGTTGCGTCGACATACCATGTCGTTTACCTCAAATGTTTCCGCTCGGCGACCCTTGTTATAATATTTGGCCTGTTTTTGACTTGCGGCGCTCAGGTGTTTTCTTATGAGATTGTGGATGGCGGGCAATCTTTTCATGCGATTTTGCCATTCCAGTGGTGTTAATGTTTGCACCTGCAGCATTGAACCTTGAGACTGACGATACGTCGGCATTTCTCGGGGATTCCGGCCAAAATTTAAAAATGCCGGCGACGTCTGGGTGCTAGCGTGCACTGCTGTTTTTACTGCAAACGCAAACTCTGGGAGGTGGATGTCCCAGTTTTTATGGTCGTTTTGGACAAAAATCGCGATCATGGTTTTGATGACCCTGTTTACTCCTTCTACAGGGTTGGCCTGTGCGTGGTACGGCGCAATAAATTGGTGTACTATACCTAATTCCGCGAGTTTGGTCTTTAGCCAGTTGTTGGCAAACTCGGTACACTTGTCCGAAATTAGGTATTTCGGGCAACCCCACTTGAAGATGATCTGCTCTTCTAGTGCCCGTGTGATCGCTTGGCCATTTGCTTTACGCAATGGGCGTATCTCGATGTATTTGGTGAAAAGATCTTGGAACACCAAGAGATACTTATGTTGTCCCTTGCTGGTCGGAAACGGGCCCATGATATCTGCGGCTACACTGCTCCAGGGACCTTCGATGTTTCGTTGCGACATCAAGCCCGTGGGTCCTCTCTGCGACACCTTGTGTATTTGACACTCAGGGCAGTGTTTAATATGCTTGTGTATGTCTCTTTTCATACCTGGCCAGTAGTACTGCTGGCCGACTTTGTGAGTGGTTTTATCCACTCCAAAGTGCCCTGAGGTCAGAGTGTTATGTCACTCATGGAGGACGCGCTCTCTGTCGTTAGAAGGTACCACGAGCTTCCAGTCATCCTGGTCGTGGCCTAGCGCTTTCGTAATGTCATTTGGCCGATGTTTATACAACCGTCCCTCTTTGATCGACCAATCGGGATATAACTCCGGGTGTTTTTGGATCTCGGCGCTTTTCTGGCGCTACCAGTCGTCCATTTCAAGGGTGGTGAGAGTTGCGGTAGAGGACTCTGGGTGTTGAGGGGGCCTTGATAGGGCGTCTGGCACATGATGTAGTGATCCCTTTCTGTGAACGATTTCCATGTTGTACGCTTGGAGTGCTGTTGCCCATCTAGCTAAACTTCCTGTTGGGTCTTTCAATGTGTGTAACCACTTAAGGCTACTGTGGTCAGTTATCACCGTAAACTTCTCGCTGAGTAAATACCCGCGGAATTTTTCTACTGCCCATAGGACGGCTAGGCACTCCTTCTCGGTGACGGTATAGTTTGTCTCAACTGGTGTCAATGTCCTGCTTGCGTAAGCAATCGGGTGCTCTTCGCCGTGGTGGTCTTGGCTTAGCACTGCTCCTAGAGCGTAATTGCTCGCATCGGTTTGCAAGACATACGGTTTATTCTGCACGGGGCGCGCTAGCACAGGCGCTTGCGTCAACAGGATTCTGAGCTTGTCGAAAGCTTCCTGTTGCGCTGCTCCCCAGTGCCACTGGATGTTTTTTTTCAATAATTTGGTGAGGGGCAGCTTGATTTCCGCTAAGTCCTTTATGAACCTAGCGTACCACCCGACCATGCCTAGAAAGGCTCTCAATTGTCGCAGGTTGGTAGGCCTTGGGTATTCGCTTACTGGGCGAATTTTGTCGGGGTCAGTGTGCAGACCGTCCGAGTCTACGATGTACCCTAGGTACTTGACCTTCGGGCAGCAAAACTCGGATTTCTCCTTGTTTATCTGTAGGCCTATCTAGTTCAAGCGGGTGAGGACCGCTTTCACCTCGCAAAGGTGCTGCTCGAAGGTCCTCGTAGCGACGATAATATCGTCCATATACACGAAGACATTCGGTTGCCACGCTGGCCCGAAAACAAGGTCCATACCTCGCTGGAAGGTGGCCGGGGCGTTCGTTAGCCCATAAGGTAGACTCGTATATTGGAAGAGGCCTTTCTGCGGGACCGCAAAGGCGGTGATCTCTTTACTGCTCTCTTCAAGCGGTATCTGGTGGTAGGCCTGACTAAGATCTATTTTAGTCAGGTACCGCGCGTCACGTAAATTGTCCAGCAGGACATCCATATGCGGAAGAGGGTATGCATCCTTCTTAGTGATGGCGTTGACTGCCCGGTAGTCAATGCAGAACCTTATTTTTCCGTCCTTTTTAGGGACGATTACCGGGCAGCTGCTCCACGAGCTTTCTGACGGTTCTATGATACCCTCCTCGAGCAATCGGTCAATTTCCGCATGAGCCTGCTTGAGGACTTTATCCGGTATTCGCCGGAGACGCTGTTTTATGGGACGGTGCCCCTGGGTGTCAATATAATGTGGCTGCATGTGTGCCAATTTCAGCATTCCGTTTTTTTCCGGTATAAGGTGCCGTAGCACTCGGTCCATTTCTTTTTTCTCCGTGTCCTTTAATTGTGCTACCCCGTTAACGGCTGCGATAGCCGTGATAGCTTCAGGCGAGTCACGGTGTTGGGTGACGAAACGACTGATGATTTTCTTAGGCGTGTGCCACGTAGCGTCTGCAAAGTTGATGGTCATCTTTAGCGACGAAAGTATGTCCATACCAAGTATCATGGCGTATTTTAAGGAGGCCGATACTTTGAAGCGGGCTTTAAGCCGTTGGTTGTCGATCGTTAGTGACAGATCGACTTCGCCTTCGTCAGGACATACCTTGCCGTCCGGCATCTGCATATAGGAGCGCACCGGTATAATAGCTGATTTTACCAGTTTGCCGGGACCAGGGCCTACGTAGGATTTCCGAGCGCCAGGATCGATCAGCGCTGGGAATATCTTCCCCATCAGCTCAATGTTGAGGAAGAATCTGTTTTCTTCCTCGGGTACCTTGATGTTGGGATGTATGTGAGTTACATCCCTGGCTTTGGGGCAGTCGTATTTGTCGTCTGTGATATTTGGAGTCGTGTTGTAGGGATTCTCGAGTTCGACTCCAGCATCCTCGTCCCTTACTCGTTTCCCGAGCTGTTCCGTGGGCTGCAGCGGGGACAATTCAATGTCGTGACATTGTTCTCGCCACAATTATAACAGTAGACTTTCCGTCTATCCGGGCATCTGTCTGCCCAGTGCCCTGGTTTCTTACAGGTCCAACAGGGCCTGTCGTCCTCCCACTGCGGTCCATTTCTAGAACGTCGTCCATTCTCTCGTGTCGGGGAACGAGATTCCTGGTCTCGCCTGTCAGGCGATCTGTACGAGCGGTACTTATGATCGTCTCTGTTAGGCGATCGGTATTGTCGGTCAGGTGTTCTCCTTCTCGGTGATTCATGATCTCGGTGACGTGGGGGACTTCGCGAGGGGTATCTGTGTCGGTATGGTGGGGATGGGGAGGGGTTGCTTGGACGTGATGCCGATACAGGTGAGGGGTATCTGGGTGAGGGGGGTGGTCTTCTATGGTAGGGGGACGGTGACCGATACCGTGGCGATGAACTTCTTTGTCGCCTGTTCTCTTCTGTTCGTTTTGCCGTTGTTTCCCTGTTGACTATGGGGGACGGACTGTCTCTTCGGGTGTCTCTCCGTGAGTTGTGGGAATACGATCGTACACTGTCGCTCCTAGTGTCTGTTGAGGCGGATGGTTCACTTATCGTAACCGTTTTCTTCGGGGCCGTGTTTTTTATCGTTATCGATTGCCGCCAGTCTCGATCGTCTATTCGCCCTTTCCGACTGAGAGCAGGCCGCGGTACTCACCATGCATTCGTCTTGTGCCGGTGGCTCTTTATATCGCTTTGTGAGCTCGCTCTTCAGCTCAATTTGCTGGCCCAGCAGTTGCAGCTCGTCGATGGACTGGAACTCGCTTCTATTGATCTTTTCCATATATGATGGATGCAGGTTTCTATATATCCTGTCGAGCTGTGCTTCCAGTGTCAGTGCAGGTGCCATTTTATCTAGCAGGACACGTATGCCTCTGAGGTAAGGCCAATGGGCTCTTTTGAGCCTTGCGTTCTGTCACGTAATTCCTCTTCTAGGCGTAGAGTATAGTCGATAGGCCTGAATTGACGGCGCAGCGCTGCCTTGAACTCTTCCAGGGTACGCCATTGCTTATATAAGGGTCTGGCCGAGATTCGGGCTGAGCCGCCCAGTATCCCTGGAATTAGTTTCAAAATGTCAGCCGCTGGGATGTCGAGACTGTTTATCGTCTCTTCCATCCTATCAATGAATTCCTCTACGTCTTCACGAGGGGCTCCCGTAAACTGCACCTTCCATTGGCGTAGCAATTGTCCAGTCCGTGTCTCCTTCAGATAGGTGTTCTCGAAGGGTCGACTGGTGTTCATGTGACTAAAGGTTGTCGGTGCCGCATTAGGCGTGGGCTGCGCTCCAACGGTTGTGCAGGGCGCACCCGTGTGTGGCATCGCTGCGTACTGTTGGAACAGTGCCGGATGGGCGAATGCCCATCCTCCAGGCAGAGATTGCCAGCTGTTGGCAGCAGCGGGGAGATGATTAACTCCCGTGGTATTCGTGCTGTGCAACGGTGGTGACGGCCATGGCCCGTACGGATATCCCATGTACGGGGCGGTATTCGGCCACCTCGGTGCCGCGGTGGCGATGTGCGGTTCTGTAGGGATTACGTTTTCAGCAGTATTGATATTAGCTGTTTCATGATCTATATGATCGAGTGCGGTGGAACTCAAAACCTTTGATAGTTCCGTTATATCTCCGTCTGTCTGTCTTGCTTCATCCTTTGCGGCGTGCCATTCTGCGGCTGTTGGTCCGAACAGCCGCCGCATTTCGAAGCGCAGTAATCTGTCTCTTACTGTAGTTAAATTCTCGTCTACTTGTATGTGTTTCTGTTCGGCTTCTGTGAGCAACGCATCCTTTTGCAATTGATCGTAAACGTTGCTAAGTCTTGCTCTTTCCTTATCTATCTCACTCCTGGTTTCTTGAGGGAGCTCCATTATTCCTAGGTGGGGTTGTGAAAGGGGGACGACGCACAATATGGATGTAAAATAATAAAGACGACACGGTATATGTATAATAAAAATTTAAGAACAGCTGTTCGATGTGTTCTTGTTTATATGTGCTTGGAGTAAAATCTAAAAGCGTATGTTTCCTAGCCCGAGATAAAATCGTATTCTCTTCTCTTTCTGGACCTTACTATTTCCAACCAAATCGTAGCAAATTTTGCTCTTTCCAGTATATTCTGTACTCGTCTATATGCGTAGTAGTGGACTAAGTAGTTACCCTAGTAAAATTTCTTGATTATAAAGAGAATGCTAAATGCACGAACTGGACTTAATTTTCTTTAACGTGAGTAGATAATAAAAAAAAAGAAGGTTATTAAGTTGTAATCCTCTTTTTTTTCTTCAGGTGTGATTATTTATGAGATTGATTATAATCTTTTTTTTTTTCAAAGAAAACTAATTA